>CM057449.1:420855000-421015000 GCA_016271365.2 Neoceratodus forsteri | reverse complement strand
CTCAAAAAACTGTTATTAAAAGAAAAAGCATTGAGTGTAAGAACCAGTTCTGCCAGATGAGTTAGTGTGTGTGTGGGTGGCTGCTGGACGTCCCGCTTGTTCAAGAACTGCTGCAAAGCTGTCAGACCATCATCATGGGGGATCACTGTGCAAAGAGATTTGATGTCCATGGTGAAGATGAGCTGATGAGAGTCACTGAATCTGAACCTGTCAAATAACTGGAGAACATGGTTAGTGTCTTTAACATAGGAGGGCAGGGACTCAACAAGGGGTCTCATGAGGCCATCCAAAAATGCGGAGATGTGGAATGTGGGGCAGGAGCAGGCAGACACTATGAGACGACCCGGGTTACCTGTTTTGTGGATTTTGGGAAGAAGATAAAACCTGGATGTCTGGGAATACTGAACTATGAGTCTCTTAGCAGAAGCAGGGAGCTCATTGTTTGCAATAGCAGAGGTGATGGTGGTGGTGACCTCCGTCTGATAGTCAGCAGTGGGGTCCTGTGGAAGAGAAGAATAAAACCTGGTGTCAGAGAGTTGCTGTGTGGCTTCCGTGATGTATAGCTCCTTTGCCAGACCACAACAGCACCTCCCTTATCAGCTGGTTTAATAACAATGTCATTCCTACATTGTAGAGATCTGAGGGCTGTAAGCTCACCAGGTGTCAGGTTGGAATGGTTGTGCCTGCAATGAAGATTAAAGTTAGTGGTGATTTCCATGCATTGGTTAACAAAATAATCAACAGCAGCAAAACGTCCTGGAGGGGGTGTCCATGCACTTCGCTGGGGATTTATGTCATTGATAGTTCTGGTGATACTGTCATCATCTGTGGGAAGAGGAGTCATATTAGAAAATGAGCTGCAAGGCGTATTTCTACGATATAGAAGCACTGCAGATCAACTTGAACCTGGGGTGCATCAAGATATCTGGGTGTGGGCACAAAAGAGAGACCTTTGCTAAGGAGTGATTGCTCATCTTGTGTCAGGGAAGGTCTGAGGGATACAAAATACCAAATTGTTAGGTTGTGTCTGACTTGAGGGCTCATGTTGGTTGTTGATCTGCTGGGTGAGAGACTGAGTTTTGCAGATTTGGTATCCTTGAGAAACTGAAAGAGTGGAGTTAAGGTTTTGGATGCAGTGCTTAATAAAAGGAAGGTTATGTGGAGCCGTCTGCTGCAGGAAATCCTTTTGCCTTTGAATAGTTTTGTCCACAGAGATCAGCTGTGTTTTGATGGAGATAATGGTGTGCATGATAAGTTTCCTAGAGAAAGTTTTCAAAAGCTTGTTAGTAGAGGAAACGTGTCTCAGATCCAAATGAACAAGGATGAAATTTCAAACAGAAACCTTTAGGAATAATACCCAGGTGGCGGCATTTGGAAAGAAACTGTAAGTGTGCAGAGTTTAGTCTTACAGCAAATGGCAGAAAATAATTCAAGAGAAGGCTTAGAAATATGAGAAGGGAATGCAGACATAGAAGAAATGAAGGAGCATTGTAGAGAATTCAGAAGAGATTTCAGATTAGGCATAGTGGGCCGCAGCAAATGTAGCATACAAATTGTAAAAAAAACAAAAACAAGGCGCTGCGTCAGCATGTGGTCTAAAAGCAAAACAAAATGGTTATATTAAATGCATGCTGAAAACAGAAAATAGAGTTAAAAATCTACATTTCGACCTTAGGTCTTCTTCAGGAAATATCTAAAAGAGAAAAAAAAAAACAAGTTAGTGTAGAGGAGAGGTAAAATGAGAGATATATATGTGGAGAAAGAAGAAGGGGAGGCTAAGGAGAAGAAGTGATAAATGGTAAGATTAAGAGAGAATCTGAGAAACAAAAAGGTGATGATGAGAAAGATAAAGCATAATGGGAGAGAAAGAGCTGGGAAGTTCCCAGGTGGAGACTAATTAACAGGGCCTTGTAAGAAGGCTGAAAGGTGACAAATGTGGAAGGAGACAGAAATGGAGACATAGGTGAAAATGAAAAATAAATGAGTACAAAAACAAATTGACTTTAGGGAAAAAAAGGAATGGCTGAAGAAGTTAGTGGAAAATAAGTCTATCATTTAAACCAGAGGCTGCTAGAGCCAAGGGATGATCAGCTTGGCTTCCATGTTTTTCTATGGTCAGGATCCCGAAGCCCTGCTGAAGGACACAAACAGAAAGGTCATTGACATTGTGGTCCATGGAGATAAAGTGGATACAATGGTTTAGCAGTTTCACCATTCCTGACTGCTCTGTAATGTTCCCTGAAACGGTCAGCAAGACGCCTACCAGTTTTCTGCGATGTAAATAGCTGAACACTTCCTGCAAAGAATACAATACACCACATTAGTGGAGGTGCATGAGAACTCTTGGTGATGTGAAAAACACCTGTAGGCCCCGAATCTCAGTCACACTGGAAATAAATTTGCCGGGTGTAGCAGCGAGCCCTGTTGCAAGGTTTGGTACCTGGGGGGAGAACTGTTAGAGTGGTAGCTGTTTTTAACCAGGAGATTCCACAGGTTAGGTGGCCGGTGGTAGGAGGCAATAGGTGGTTCTGTAAAGGAAGCACCAATGTTAGGGTCAGTTTGCAAAATGGGAAAGTTACTAGTGATGATCCTGTGAAGAGAAGGTGTGCTCTGATGGAAAGGAAGAACTAGTGGAATTCACCATTGTTCTTGTGTGACAGTATCCCTCCTGCGGGGGTCAAGGTTACGGGGCATGTTACTGACCCGGGAGAGTGCTCTGTCCACTGTGCTTTGGCCTGGCAATTGATTTCTACAAAGTGTTCGAAGGGAACCTACAATCATTGCTGATGGGCATGCTAATGGAGAGCCTTTGGTCCTTTGTGTTGCCCCCCTCTGCAGGGTCAGCCACCATTGTAGTATTACCTAAACCTAGGAAGGACCCATCACTGTGCTCCTCTTATCACCCCATATCCCTCCTAACTGTGGACTACAAAATCTTGGCTAAGGTGATGGCCTCCCAGTTGGAGAAACTCCTCCTTGGACTGATTCACATGGACCAATCAGGGCTCATTAAAGGAAGTCAAGAAAAAGGCAACATCTTTAGAACTCTGAATAAGCTATGGCTATGGAGAGGAGCAGGGGGCCAGCAAGGACCATTGCCCTAGACACAGAGAAGGCCTTTGGCCATGTGGAGTGGGGGTATCTCCATTGAGTATTGGAGCATTTTGGCATAGGTTGAGATTTCCAATAATGGGTGCACATGCTGTACAACAGCTTAACTGTGCAGGTCCTGGTGAATGGGAGGCCCACTAAGTTGTTTCAGCTGAATAGAGCACCCAGCAGGGATCCCTGTCCCCACTGTTTTACATGTTGTCACTAGAGCACCTGGGAGAACTGTAAAGAAGGACCAGGGAAAAGAGGGGTAAAGGCAGGTAACACAGAGCACAAAGTGTCTTTATTCACAGGTGATATCCTCCTGTATGTGAGATCTCCCAGACAGGCTCTACTCCAACTGGCCACCTTACTAAAAGAATGTGAAAACATTTCAGGGCACAAAATAAATTGGGATAAGGTCGAGATTATGTATGTGGGAAAAAGTTAGAGTTGGGAGAGGCAGGCAGGGCTAGGAATAATGGCCATTAACACTTTGAAGTATCCGGGTATTCTCATCTCAAAACAGCTCACCAGACTGTGTGAGGCCAACTTCCCCCTGCTGCTTAAGAAGGTGAGAGAAGAACTGGAGAAGTGGGGGAATAGCCCTCTTGCTGATTGGAGGGGTCAGCACCTTAAAAATGTGTGCCTTCCTATGCATCCTGTATCTGCTTCAAGTGTTGCCTATCAGAGTCCACCAGAAGTTTTCAGACAGGTGCAAAGCCTCTTTCATAGATTTCTCTGGTGTGGAAGCCAGCAAGTATTCCTACTGACACACTGCAGAGATCATATGGTGAGGAGGGTCTGGCTTTCCCACACATGCAGGATTATCAGTGGGTGACCCAGCCCTCCTACCTGGCTTAGTGGGAAGGGGATAAAGTACCCCAATAGAGGCAGCTAGAGGAAAAGGATGTGATGGGGCTCTCTAATGAACCATGTCTGAAGCCCCACCCTGGGAGGACACTATCTACACAGGCTCAAAAATCTCCTCACCACTCTAACCAGGAACATTTTGTTGCCAGCCTGCCAATTTATCAAATGTGGTGTGGGGACCTTCCCAAGGGCTGCTCTGACTGTGGCCATCGGGGTATAAAGGGTTGCTTCACCTTTGTGCATCAGGGACTCCTGACTTGGGAAAAGAGAGGCATTGCAAAGGCAGGGAACCTATTTGATGAGGGGATGATGTTGCTATCATTTGGGAATCTCAGGGAATGATGGCACATCTCTATGAGTTTTTTTTTTTGTATACTTGTGTTTTAGAGATTTCTTACAGGCAGACTGGTTGGGATGAGACCACGCAGTACTCTCCAGAAGAGTACATTGTGTATTGGCTGCAACTGGGGACCAAACCACTATCCACTGGTGTGGGCTAGTATCCCTTCAGCCAATAGGGATTACAGAGAGGTTTGGAGTAGAAATCTAGACTTTGAGGTCACTGAGGAGACATGGCTTCAGGCAGTGGCACATGTAAGAACATGTGTCACATCAAAACTGCCTCTGACAAATCCAGTATAATTTTCTGTATAGGAGCTACCTGTGCCCAGCCAAGTTCCGTAGGCTTAATCCTCAGTTATTAATGAAATCTGTCAGAAGTGAGAAAGTGAGGTTGGGACATATATCCACATGGCTCTACAATGCTCAAAAATCATGGCATACTGGGACAGGTTGCACAGTATAATGGAAAGAGTCAATGGACATAGTTTGCCCAAATCCCCAATGGAGTTACCCTTGGGGGCAGAACCCAAACAAAGAACTTTAGAAATATGGCTCTTAAGGAACCTAGCTTTAATGACAACTAGGAAAACATTAGCACAAGCATGGAAGGTGGTGGGGGGTGGAACACAAACAAAGAACCTTAGAAATATGGCCCTTATTATGGAACCTAGCTTTAGTGATGGCCAGAAAAACCCTGGCAGAGGCATGGGGGGTAGTGGATCCACCATCAGTGACTCATTAGATCCATAGCCTCTTAGATTGTATGAAACTAAAGAAAGTGCAACTATGCACCTTAAGGGGAAAGGACAAATTTGAGACCATGTGGCTGCCCATTCTCAGGGGACTGGGGGGGCATACTATCAGGCTAAAGTACAATGGGTTAGTCTGACTGTGACAGACTAGGGGAGGTGTCTGAGCCATGGGGAGGGGCCCGAAGAAGAAAGACACATAGGAAAGTAATATGGCCCTGGGTCAAAAAGTCAAGGGGGGGGGGGGGGGGCAAGACAGCTTGCTGAATAGCATTGACCACACTGGAGGATGGAACTGTGCAAGTTCATAAGGGATTCAGGAATTTGAATGTTGCTGACTGTTGGATGTATATTGCAACAAATGTACATGAACTGTTATCTTGACTGAATAATGTTCTGCATTGCAAAGCACTGTTATGCCTGAAAAAGTTGAGAATAAAGTTTAAAAAAAATGTTTCTCATCTTGGGGATCACATGATGCAGGGTACTGAGTAGAAGCTCCTCTGCATAGCTCCGACCTCCTAACTGCAAATAATCGCTATTTTGGTCGTTATTTCTCCCTAAAAACCAGAAAGATTACAGATTATCACCTTCTTAATATCCTGGGCTCCTGTCTGCTTGTTTCCATTGATTATGGAGGTTTATATGAAGAAGCCTATGCAGAAGCATACACCGCCGGTCACTCCCGAGAAGGCCCCGAAAAAATCAAGGACCTTGAGTGCTGCGGATAAGCCAGGGTTTCAAAGCCTGATCACTGAGCAAGAACCCCTAATTCTGAGCAGATTTTTGGAAGAGTTCAAATCCTTCCGGGAAGAAATTAAAGAAATCTCAGCTGAAATTAAATCCCTTTCTAAAAAATTTAAGGAGGTCACAATGAAAACTTCAGATAATGCAGCTCGAATCTCACCTCTTGAGAAACAAGTGGAAGAAAATCGATCACGGTCTCTTAGTTATGCGGCAAAGAATTTCTAGTTTGGAAGCTAAGTTGGAAGATTTGGAGGGCCACAACCGAAGAAACAATGTAGTTATCCTGGGCCTTCCAGAAGGAAAGGAAGGCCTGAACATGCTGGTATTTGTGCAGAAGCTGATTGAAAAGGTCGCTGGTCCCTCTCCCTTCGGGGCTAAGTACATCATTGAAAAGGCGCATAGGTCCTTGTGACCAAAGCCATCTCCAGGAGCAATGCCACGTCCCATTATTTGCCATTTTTTGAATTACCTAGAGTGACAACATTTTCTGGCAAAAGAGAGAGCTACAGGAAGTGAAATGGGAAAATACCAGGCTCTGAATTGCCCAAGATCTACCGGGGTCGGTTAGGGCAAAGCGTATTGCTTTTCATCCTATTGTATCGAAAATTATAGCTGCAGGCCTTCGCTTTAAAATGGGGTATCCAGCTAGGCTACAGGTAGTAGTGGATGGTACCTGGTCAACATACGAGAATCCCGAAGCTGCTCTCTCGGGATTGAAGGCTGCTCTGCCTGATCTGTTTCGGGACACCTGATCTGGTTGGTCGGTCTTAGCCCACCCTGTTTTGGAAAGGAGAAGAATTATTTCATGTTGCTGTACCAAAAGAGGAATGAATACCAGTCTGGTTTTGTGGACTCTCTAATTTTGTGACAGAGGGGACTATCTTCAGCGGAATCCTGACCTTTTGCATTTTTCATCTCAGCGCTCAGTGTTTTGGAGCAACCTCACATCTCGGGACTTTCTTTCTGGGGGGTTGTGTTTTGTCTGGGAGGAGTTCCCTTTTTTCTCACACAGATCACATTTTCCGGTTTCTTTTTTCAAGGGAAACTTAATTATCTCATGATCTAGTTAATATGACGAAAACCCTCAAGCTTGATGTTTTTGATTACTGGGGCACTGTTCAAGAGAGCGACCTTTTGGTCTCAATGTTTTTTGGGATATTATCACCAGAGAGCGCTTTTGCTCTAATTTTGGTGGATCAACCCCCCTTTACTTATTTGTTTCAGGATTTTATTTTTCTCTGTTATAGATAGCAGTGGGGGCTTGGACACAGATGGAGATCCACTACTTGGGAGCAATTAGTTTACTAGCGAATATATGTTTCCGGGAAAGTTTTCAATTTTGCTAAAGGCAGCAGTTATGAGAGCATATTCAGCTATTAAGCCTTACATGGTGTGTTTTCTGTTTTTCCTCAGGAATCGGGGTTTCTGGAATGCTCCCAAGTAGGGGTTGCTCTCTTTTCTCTTTCTCGTTCTTGCTCTTTTTGTTCTTGGATTTCAGGAGTCCAGTATTTACTTATCATTATTTACTTTACATTACCTTTATCTTTGATTAGATGTTGCTGACTACTGTTTCTATAAGAAGGTTTACATTCTAAGGTGGGGTTTTTGGGTACATGCGTGGGAGGTTGGGGGGAGGAAGGAAAAGCGTATTGTGCTGAACATTGCTCGTGACAGTTGGGGTGGGGAGGGGTGATATTGTGTTTAGGATTGTCATATTACTTGTTTGATGGATGGGGTTGGAATATTTTGGGGGTGGTGGTGGGAGGGAAGTTGATATTGGGATGGTTGGGGTATACAGCAGCAAACAGGGATTCAGGTCATTTAAGTTCGATTGTTGTAATTCCTAGATTTCATATAATGTCCTTTTTCCTTTTCTTTTTAGATGGCAAGTAGTATAGAAATTGCTACATGGGATGTGAAGGGGATAAGGAAAAGAGTTAAACAATACCAAGTGTTAAAACACTGAAGTTTATTATTTTCTCAGATTATATTCCTGCAAGAATCTCATTTACTGGAAAGTGAATCTCTGCAACTTAGGAGGCAACAAATTGGACAGGTGTTTAATGCCTCGGGGTCCACAAACAGCTATGGGGTTATGATTCTAGTCAATAGAAGCATTCCCTTTATTTCCAAACAAGTTTTCAGGGACCTGGATGGTAGATATGTCGTAGTTCAGGGGAGTCTCTGGTCTATGCCTATT
Organism: Neoceratodus forsteri; assembly: GCA_016271365.2. Classification (NCBI taxonomy): domain Eukaryota; kingdom Metazoa; phylum Chordata; order Ceratodontiformes; family Ceratodontidae; genus Neoceratodus; species Neoceratodus forsteri. Next base: position 421,006,999 of record CM057449.1, on the reverse strand, counting down.
TTACTTGGTAGCATTTATGGGCCTAATGCAGATGATCCAGGCTTCTTTATGAGGCTTATCTCCATACTCCTTCCCATGCTTCCCATTGGTATAATACTAGGCGGGGACTTCAATCTGGTTCTTGATCCTGAAGTAGACAGGTCTGGTAGTGGGTTGAGGGGCTTGACGCCCAGACAGAGGGCCCTTAGGGACTTTCTGGATCAGTGTGGACTGTGTGATGTGTGGCGTGTATTACACCCTAAGGACAGGGAGTATACCTTTAATTCGCCGGTACACAGAACCCAGTCTCACATTGACTACCTTTTTCTCTCTCAGGTCCTCTTGCTGGGGGTCTTAACTGCCTCGATCCAGCCAGGTCCAGTGTCAGATCACTCTCTGGTAACTTCCAAACTGGCCTTCCTTAACATTCCCCATAAAGAAACCTGATGGAAATTAAATGGTCAATTGCTCAAAGACATCAAATACTGTGATCTAATAAAGGAGCAGATTGATTTCTTTTTCTCCACTAATTCCTCCGAGGACACGACACCTGATATTTTGTGGGGTGCTTTCAAAGCATACATGAGAGGGATTATTATCAGCTTAGCCACAAAATGGAAAAAGACTCGAGAGGTGGAATTACTAGCTTCATTATCTCTAATTAGGTCTTTGGAAACCAGGTTATCCTCTAATGCCTCGGAAGAGGATATGAGGAGGCTTTCGGTAGCTAAAGATAAATACTTAGATCTGTTGAGGGAAAAAGCAGAATTATCTATTATTTGTACTGAAGCAAACTATACCGATCAGGGGGAAAAAGCGGGTCACCTGCTAGCCTTAAGGTTAAAGCAGCAGGAATCACCTAGATTTATACCTCCAATTAGGGCCCAGGCAGATGGATCCTTGAAGGTATCCTCTTCTGAGGTTGTCCAGGAGTTTGCCTCCTACTATGACGATTTATTAGGTACATGGACAACCCTCCTTCCTTAGAAGAGCTTGAGGCCTACCTGAGGGATTCCTCTCTACCCTCTCTATCTGAATCGCAGAATAATTTTCTATCCTCACCAATATCTCTGGAGGAAATATCAGAGGTCATTGGGGCTTTGCCCTCAGATAAGGTCCCAGGACCAGACGTTTTTTCCGCTGTATTTTACAAAACTTTTCAATCACAATTATTGCCGGTTCTCCACCGGTTGTACTGTCACATTCTTTCTGGTGCAAAAAATAGATACACATTTGTTTGAAGCCCTGATTATTCTTCTTCCTAAACCCGATAAAGACCCAGAATTAGTGCAAAGCTACAGACCAATCTCTTTATTGAATCAAGATGTTAAAATTCTCTTGAAGATATTGGCCGATAGAAAAACATGAGTTCTTCCTGACCTGATTAATATGTCTCAGGTAGGGTTTATGAGGGGATGTTCATCAGGTGACCATCTACGTACCCTGTCACATGTTGTCTCAGTGTCCAGGAATGCTGTCTTTCCCACGGGATTGGTCTCCTTGGACACCGAAAAGGCATTTGATCGCATCAATTGGAACTTCCTGTTTCAGGCCCTTAAAGTATTTGGTTTCCCGGCTAAGTTTAGAAAGTGGATTTGGGCCTTATATCAAACTCCATCTGCCAGAGTCTCTGGCAACAGAGCATTCTCCGAACCCTTTCCTTTGTCTTCCGGTACCCGGCAGGGTTGCCCTCTCTCCCCCCTTTTATTTAATTTATACTTAGAGCCCCTTATCTGAAACATTCTCAATAATCCAGAGATAAGCGGTATCCCAATAGGTAATTGGGTGATGAAGATTACGGCTTACGCTAATGAACTCCTCCTTCATTTATCACATCCAAAAACTTCAATTCGCGTCATGTTGAGGGAGATCGCCAAGTTCAGTGCTCTTTCAAATTATAAGCTGAATATAAATTAATCCTCCATTTTCCCTCTTAATCATAAGGTTTTTAAAAATGATCTGTCTTCTTTTGGTCTCGGTTGGTCTCCATGTGTTCTCAGATACCTTGGTATTAATTTGACACTTAACCCCTCCTCCTGGTTTAAAGAAAATTTGGAGCCTCTCTCCCAAGTGATAGTTCAGGATCTCAATAGATGGTCTAAACTCCCTCTCTCTCTCTCTTTGGGGCCGCATTAATATTATTAAAATGAATGTTTTTCCTCGTTTATTTTATCCCCTCTCGCTTCTTAACTCCTTCACACTGTTATCATGGTTCCAGAAAATGCACAGAATTTTCACAAATTTCATCTGGTCTAACAAGCAAGCCAGGTTAGCATATTATAAGCTAGCTGCTCAGAAACTAGATGGAGGACTGCAGATCCCCCATCTGGCAATTTATTTCAGGGCTAGTCATATTGCAAAATATTTGCGGTGGGTGAACCCGGGTCCGGAATACTTAAGACTTGTCTGGCTCAAAATTGAGTTAGATTTTATTCAGTCTGAGAACACTGACCCCCAGACAATGTTCTATCTTAAAATAGCCTCCCTTCTGGACACTATTAGTTGTCCCACTATCCGAACGTCCCTCAGAGTTCACACACAGCTTTGTTCATTTCTGCGGTATTTCCCAGACTTGGACCTGCCTCAGTCCATTTGGAATTCCCCGTCTTTCACAATAAACAAAAAGACGATATCTCATAAATGGTTGCCTCAGATTGGGGATGGGATAACCTCTACTTTTCTGGATGACGCAGGGGAATGGCTCTCAGTTTCTAATATAATTTGCAAGTTTGACATCCCATTAACTCTTCACTTCAGGGTGGCCCAACTGAAACATCTACTCTCTGCAGTATTTGGTAATATCCCTCCTTGTCCACCTGCTTTTCTGTTTGTATCAGATCTCTCCCCTTTATTGGGGTCACTAGGCGTTATTTCCAAAATATATTGTGTCCTATATTATTGGAAATATGGGAGACCTGAAGGCCCCACTAGGCTCTGGGTTTCTTTTTATCCTCAATACACTCCTAACTGGTCAGCTTTATGGAAGTTCTGCCATAAGTACATCTCTCAGGATAGACTCAGCCTTATGCAATACCATATAATACATAACATGTATTATACCCCTTTGAAGCTGAGGAAATGGGGTCTCATAAGTTCAGGGGCCTGTACCAGAGGATGTCAAGAGGAGGGTATGCTTCTTCACATCTTTTGGTCATGCCCCAAGATAAAGCCATTATGGGTAGCCATACAGAATAATCTAGTCCCTATATTGGGTTTGCAGGAGTACTTCACCCCAGACATATGTTTGTTGGGGGATTTATCCTCTATCAAGGTAAGAATCAGAAGATTTCATATTTCCATGATTGCACTATCTGTTAAAAAAATTGTGCTTCGACATTGGAGGGATACAGTAAGCCCAACATATCAGGAATGGGTTAATGAAATTTTGGCTAACCTACATACTGAGAAAGTGATAGCGAGCCTCCATAAGTTGCAGTGGTATAAGAATACTTGGGATCCCCTTCACACACTAATTATGGCCAGAGCTGCTAAATGAGTCATTATATCCAGTGTTCCTTGATTCGTGATACTATATAGCATTGTTTTATCTTTGTATGTACTCTGCTGCTATATGGGGTAGGGGAAGGGGGGATTGGGGACAGCTCATGTATCATTTTGAGTATAGGCATTATATGTGGTAATCCTCTATCCCCTGTAATAGTTAAAAATTTACTAATAAAATATGAATTAAAAAAAAAATGTTTCTCATCTTGTTGACAGGTATAACTGCTTCTTCCAGTTTAAAGCATACTTCTAGCTCCTGGTCCTCCTTAAACCAACTGAAGGCAGGTTCTATTTGCACTGTCAGATAGTATAAACCAAAGTTTGGCCAGTTTAGTCCAATTTTTCTTCAGGATTTGAAAAGTTTGTCTAAAGCTATTCTTGGGTGCTTAGCACTCCACAGGAAGTTCCTTATACTTGTGCAAGCCCCCCCCCCCACTCCTGATGTCTAGTGTTATCCAGATGGTAACTTGGTGGCAGGGAGCTCTGTACAACCAGAAAACAAGTCCAAGAAAAATAGAAAGATGCTCATTACCTGGTTCTTCGGTGGGGAGCAAGATGGTTTCGCAGAATGGGGAGCAGGTACACTTCTTTGCTTCAGTGGGTTAAAGGCAGGGGGCAATGTTTGTTAACAAGCAAAGCAGGCACAGTTTAAATCACTTAAATTCAATTTCCACTGCAGAATCAAAAGTGCAAAACTGAATTAAGTCAAGAACTTGATAAACCTCTCCATGGAGCTTGGGGGGTAACAAATATAGTGGAGGCACTTCACAGACAAAAAACTGACATTCCTTCTGCAACAATCTCCTTTTCCAGCAGATTGATTTATGGCTTGCAGACCTTCCCCCAAGCTGAAAAGGCTACATTCCTGACAGCAGCATTACATGTGGACCAAAGCAGGTCTCACTTAAAAGCATTTCCAACTCAGAGTCAGCAGCACTCTCATTTCATATTCCTTCATGTTGCTCTGTCTTCAACCAGGCAGATCTATGACAGTAGTATACATGCATACTAACTGACAAAATTTGATTGATGGATGATTGATGGTTAATTTCCCCACATCTTTTAATTGATGACATAATGCCCTGCCCCTTTTTGATTGATGGCCAGATGTGACATAATGCCCCACCCCTTCCATATCCCGTGTGCGCCGGAAATTATGCAATGTCCTGCCCCCTCCATGTGGGCTCCTGATATGACGTAGCACCCCCACCCCCTTTTCATGCCCATGTCCACCAGAAATGATGCAGCACCCTGCCCCATCCCCACCCCTTCCATGCCGTGACGCGGCTATGGGTGGAGCAAAGGTTGACTTGTCTGGGTTAACCCCGGACATGTTAGAAAGATTATGCTGATAAAAATGTTTAGCGCGCTGTTCCTCCATAGTTGGTTTATGTTTTGCTCTTCTGTCTGTGGATTGCCTGAGGAAAACAGTGAAATGGATAAACCTAGCCTAGCAACATCTGCTAGTGCCACACCGATGGATTCTGTTATGACTGAATTGGTAGAATCATTCATGAGACATGGTTTGCATGATAATAATGAGTGTGTTAATATGGATGAACAGTGGGAAGTGCCAGATATACCAGATGCTGAGAAATGCCCTGATGAAAAGGCTGATGTGGTCATGACAGCAACTGAAGTGCCACCTGAAAAGATGTTCATGTTGGATCTGATAAGGGTATTCTAATACCAGACTACAAGACTTGATGGCTCAGGACTTGAAGATAAACTGTGAGGGATGTACCACAGACCACCCCTCGCAGATAAGACATAGCTGTTTATATGAACCAGAGGAGGGGTTCTGGGAGCATGCTTTTCCTGAGGTCTGTGAGAAGTTGCACCCACGATAGAGAAAGCTACTAGTTGAATCAACAGCATGGAAACTCGGGTACACAGCATCCTATTTTGATACAATACAAGCAATAAATCACACTTTGTAAGAATTTAAAGAGATGCCATGCATTGCTAAGGGACTTGACACACTTTATGAACAATTGAGTGTAACACTATGGAGTGCTGTTGAAGAAGCGGTTTCATCAGGAAGTCGTAAAAAATATTTTAAAAGTCCACTGCAAAAAGGATGCCCTGTGCCATATTATATGTACTTGTATGATATTGGTAGTTCCAGTGAGGAACACAGCGCTGCTTGGTGAGAACTGTTAAGATGGGTAACCTGTGGGGATATCACCAAAGAATGTTTGAAAAGTAGAAAATAGAAAATATTCTACAGACTGATAACCATGAAAATTTCAAACCCTGATGATTAAACTCCAGGTAACCAGATAAACTGTGAAAAATTCCATTTATACAGATTTTAATGAGTGACTTTAAAAAAAGAAGTATGTTGGTGTGAAATAATGAACATGATCAGGTACCTAAACAATACTGTGTTAGAAACTGTTCAAAATGTGCTACCACTAATATTTGAAAAATTGGATGTGGTTTCTCATGGCCGAATATAGATAACTGTGGCCTACATTGTTGATATTTGTTGTTACAGTTTAAAATGTCAGAGACAGGAAGATGTTAGCAATGTGATAAAAGACCATGATATTTATAGACAGTCTAAGTTGGTTTTAGCAAAAGATACCCTGCGAGTAACCTCTACTTGTCTTTTCAATGCTGACTCAGCAAAAGGTACTGGTTTGTTTAGCTGTAGGGGCGGTGGGTCATAAAATGTAGGTTCAGTTGAAGACATCTTAAGCCAGTCTCAACAGAACAAGGGGGGGGTATATTTTTGATAAGATCCCCTACCAGATATTGTACAAAATGATCTGTCTTTACTTATACAGGCCATCTAAAAGCAGCTAATTACAGACTTCATGTCTGTTTATGGTTAAAATTGTTTAGTGGATGAGATAATTGCCTTGCAAACACGTCATGCTAGGTTTTTTTTCAGGCCTGTTGTTTTTGCACAGTAAGAGAACTCTATAAGGTCAGATCTAGTTCACTTAACCTGGACACTCATAGTACAAATCTTTTTAGTTTTACTGACTTTTAAAGCCCTACACGGACTGGGCCAGACTACCTGAAACAGCTCCTCGTTTCCTACTGCCCTGGACGATCACTCCGCTCAGCTGATGAGGGGTTGCTAGAGATTCCATGGGTTGGCCTGAACTCATCGGGGGTGATAGCATTTATGTATGCAGCCCCTACCATTTGGAATTCTCTACCCCATTAGTTATGGGAGTGCACAGCTGTGGAGGGATTTAAACAAGCTTTAAAACCTTTTTTGTGGCACCAGGCATTTAATGACTGATCCTCCTTTTTGATGAATGTTATATTGTTGTTTTACTAATAATGTATTCTTTCTTGATCTTGTTTTTAAATTGTTAGGCACCTTGGCTTTGGATAAGGCACCATATAAAGAAAATGTATTATTATTAATATAAAATAAATAAAAAAACATGTCAGCAAACCCCTTTATTGGTTTAAAATGTAACATTATTTTTGTATGTTTATTGAAAGTCTGGTATTGTGCATATTCAGACTATTTTGTATCTGAAATTAATAAGTTTCAGAACAAAACCTCCTTAATTCTTTACACTTTTAAAACAAAGACCCATTCATTTCAATGGAAAGATTTTTGAATTATTTTATTTGTTTCTCTTTCACTTAATACATGTTAAAGCAGAAACTATCGGTTAAAAGTTTTGTATCATCTCATAGCTTTATTTCACATTCTGTTGTAATGTACTTTTACCTAAACTATGTCTCAGCTACTGCTGGCCAAGACACTATTTTCAGTTAAAACTGTGTGTAACAATACTTTTTTTATGAAAAGCCTGAATATATGCATACTGAAGTCTATTTTGTATGTCAAATAAAAAATTTTCAGAACAACTCCTTATGTTTTAACCCATGTAAAACAAAGGTCCCATTGATTTCAATGAAAGAATATGTGAATTATTTTATCCGTTTTTGTTTGACATAATACATGTTCAAGCAGAAACTATCTGTTAAAAGTTTTGTATCATCTCATAGCTTTATTTCATGTTCTGTTGTAATGTGCTTTTACCTAAATTATATTTTTGCTACTACTGGCCAAGACCCCCCCCCCAAAAAAAAGTATTTAAAAATGTGATGATTACCGAACAGTGAGTGTTCTAGCCCCTCACTGGTCTATGTTACACTAGTTCTCAGTTTCCGCCCCCATTTGGGGCATGTTTAGACCACCACTTGTACCTCATAAAAGTCAGTGCATTAGCTCACAACTTCCTGTTTACAGCCAGCGAACCAGTCTCGGTAAGACTTTTGAATAGTTTTAACTTTTTAAAAACTTTTGTGGCATAGATTTTAAAATGGCTACTTTGTTTGCAAAACAGTTTTCTCAGATTGGCTTTCATGATCTTGTTTTAGAATCAAAAGCATCATAAGGAGATGGTGGTCGGTGCACTTTAATCTATTATTTTTTAATATTTTAAGTGGGTAAAATTAAGCTTATTAAACTATAACATAGCTTTTTATAATGTAGGTTTGCCAGACTTGTCTATATCAAGCAATTGTCCTGCAGTGCCTCATACAGCTTTACACGGTGTGTCAAATTAAGTTTATTGAGCATGTTATTAGCATTTAAATGTTATAATTGTGTGTATATGGGGGCAATTCCATAGCTATATTTTTTGTCAGTATTGCATACACTTGGGGTGGTGTATAGTAATGTATGTAATTTAAAATGTTTTGCTGATAATGTACAGAGAACCATAGTCTAATTTTTAGATGTGAACAGGACTAGCAATAAAATAAAGTTGTTGTGCTTTACCTTTTGTACATTTAAAACTATCACTATATACTATATGCAGGGTTTTAAACCCCTAGCAAAGTGGTTTAGTTAAGGTCTGTACTTTGTAGAAAGATTTGGCAGCTAAAACATAAAAAATTGCTAAAGTCAGCTCTTTAATATGTAACACTGTAAAATACAAAATTAACAGTAGTATATGATTAGTGGTGTAAATTGTTTTTATTTTTTGTAATAGGAACAGAGCAACCAGGACCTTCATGTAAAGCTATACTGTTAATGAATGAGGACACAAAAACAGGTAAGCAGCAATTAATTAAACATTTTGTACTACAGTAACAGAAGTGTTGCAGTTTTTTTTTTTTTTTTTTTTTTTTTTACAGTGCAGGTTAATAATGGGCAAATGTGTTGAAGATTGTAAATTAGCTACAGTATTGTTCTTGTTTTTGAATTTAGCATGCTTTCTTTTAAGAAGAATTATAATATATAGCCATATGTTTCCACAACATACACTGAGACGTTTCGGCATGGCCATGTTTTTCTCACCCAATAACCCCCCCCCCCCTTCCTGTTTTTATAGTTTTAAATTCAGGGTGGTTTAATGCAGCAAATTATTTAATATGCTGACATTATGCATGTTTTTATTGAGTGTACTAATTAACTAAAACAGATCAAAATACAATAAAGGAATGATTATCTGACACAATTGTACCTACAGAAATATATAATCAGCCTGCAGAAAGACAGCACCATTATAATGCAATATACATTACAGGGGGCTATATAGTTATGTATTATATTTAATGTTTCCTCGATTATGTTGATTTTAAGCCTCTAGAAGCAGTGTTTTCAAAGTACGCAAAAGGCCACCACACACATTCAAGGTTATCCAGCTAGAAAAGGAGTCTTTCTGACAAAACAAGACCACCGCAGCCTTCAGTGCCTGCACCCACAACAGCAAACAAAAGGGGTGAGGGCTGTGTGAAAATTTCTTCAGCCCTACCCCATGAATCTTTATGGACAGACCAACCACCCCCCACAAAAAGAAATGAAAAATGTGAACATGGTTGCCATATAGGTGTTGGGGATAAGCATTGTTGCAAACATAACAATAAGCAAACACAAACACCTATAGCATTATCCAGTGCCCCCTGATAGTGTATCTGCAGAGCTGCCACATATTAAATCACCTGCTGTGTGTGTGTGAATAAAGCTAGCCCTGTAATTATACCTGAAAGTTAAACAACCCAAAAAGTGACACCACATGAGCAAACGTCTACCGGTGGTGCCCTTGTATATTCATATAGTTATAATTTAGAGCCATTTTGCATACCAGCGGTGGTTTCTGCACATGTGACGCTACCCCCAGATTGCAAACTAACATTTGAAATTTTTAATAATACATTTAAGGTGGCCAGCTTCACAGAAACAATGCCATCATAATAAGAGATTTAAAACTGCAAATATACATTTTGGCTCTTGGTTATATACATAAAATGGTGGGCACTCAAAAACTAATTAAAAATGTAGCCTTTAGTGGGGCAAACATTTATACTGTACAAAATGACTGTGACAAAATGACTGATAAAATTATACAATATGTACGAGTCATTAGAAGCACTAGGCGTAATATAGTTAGTCAGTATATTAGGTGCAGAATTAGAAAAGCTAAAAAAATATTGGCTACCAATAATAGAATGCAGGTGCATCAGACACCCTTGCAAAAACACAGGAGTCAAAATATTAAACAAGCTTTTGTCAATGCCGAATGTTCGCTTGCAGGTATTTGCAGTGGTATTTGGCACTTGGACATGGCTTAAAAAAAAAAATCAGTGACAAAGAAATACTGTACAAGCATTTGTCAATGCCGAATGTTGCTTGCTTCTATGTGCTGTTTAGGTATTTGGAAGTCATTGGAGTGCAAATATTGAAAATTCGCGAACTTACGAGCGTGCATAGGAACTGCGCAACGCACGCTCGTAAAACAGTCATTTTTAGGAATTTTTTCACCAAATTTTCAACATAGCCATTTTAAGACCTCTGCTAATGAACAGTGTCACTGTGATTTTCTTAATGTGTCCCATACATTGAGTTCGCACCGACTAGCGCCATTGTGCGCTACAGGGGGTGGAAACACGTTTTGGGCAGGATGTGAAAAATGACAGCTGTACTGCTCATAAGGAGGTGTGGTAAAATGGCAATGTTGAAAATCTGGAGAAAAATATTGAAAATTCATGAACTTACTAACGCATGAGAAACTTACATAGAAACATAGAATTTGACGCAGATAAGGACCGCTGGCCCACCTAGTCTGCCAATTTTCCTACCTAACAGATAAGCTGCAGATCCTAGTTAAACAACAGCTTACTTCCTCCTACCCCCACTAGACTTCCTTATGCCTGTCCCATGCATTCTTGAAGTCCCCACTGTTCTTGACTCCTTACCTAACTGCGCAACGCGATCACAGAATGGTCGTTTTTAGGGATTTTTCAATTAAATTTCAAAATAGGCTTTTTGAGGAGCCCACCTTATGATTTCGCCAAGAGTGATTGCTGAGTCACCCTTCGGCCTGAATAACGCCATGACAGTGACAGAATTCATGAGAAGGGGTCCCAAAACCCCATGTTGAAAATTTGGTGCAAAATTCTAAAAATGCCTAAGATATGCAACAAAGTGAAAAACCCCATCTAGCCCATTATACAGCTAACCGGCATTTCCTCAGTTCACGGTCGGCTTTGAAGAGTGCAGACGTGTTCCCGGTCCAGCGATGATCATCGCTGAGCTCAGAGGTAAGTATGGGGTGATGGGGGTGTGGGGAGGCAGGGTGCGGGTTGTGGGAGGAGGCGGGGAGACTGCGTGGGACTGTTTTACTTTACAGAGTTTTTTTCTATAATTGACGACGCGACATTTGCCACGCTGGGTGGGCTCCCAGAGTGGCAGCAGGGAAAGCTGTTTGGGGAGGTGGAGCTGACGGAGGATTGGGAACCCGTCGGCAGATAGTCGAGACGCTTGCTATGCTGGGGTGGGCTCCCAGCGTGGCAGCAAAGATTTGGGGGGGGCATGACGCGCTGCAAGCACACAGCAGTGGTTTTCTTTGAAGAGAAGACCACCGCTGTCATACACAGCACCGCAGCGATTGGTGCAGGACCACCACACCTGCTCAACAGAGCAGGGGATTACACAGGGTAGGCACACCTCCAAAGTGTCCCATTCTCCCAAGACGTTCCTTGCGCATGCGCGCAATCGAACGTAAAAATGACAAAGTTATGCCTATTCCTTGCAATTTCAGTATGCACCCTCGTAACTGTGGAAATTTTACATATTTTCACCACAGATTTTCAACTTAGCCTTCTCATTACCCAAGCTTATGTATGTCACAGCTGTCATTTTTCAAATCCTGTCCAAAATGTGTGTTTCCACCTGTGCCACTGAATGACATTCTACTTGCGCAGAATTATGTTTTGGCGTGGATTTGAAAATGTTGTCTACCACCTACATGTGCTGGGGTAATAATATAGCTATGCTGATAATTTGGTCACACATCTACAGAGAGATTGGTGCACAGGGTCTGAAGGACCCTACACTGCCACACGAAAGTAAGGAACATGATGGAGCATGGGAGCTCAGGGCCTGAATGAACTAATGGCATTTTAGAGGTGTGTCACTGCCGAGCCAATTACAGCTGAAACTCCAGTGGGCTTGGCAGTGTAGATAAATGACCAGGCACTTTGATCATGACAATAGTTCTGCTTGCTGACATGGCATGTGCTGTACCTAAAAGAAATGAACCACTACAATGAGAGAGCACTTCATTTCTTTCTGTAGCCATAACTCCGGGCATGCGCATTACAGTTTGTATTAATGCGCATGGCCAGAGTTATGGTTACTATTGGCTACTGCCGCCCGCCGCACTCTCTCTCCCTGGTCCTTGCTCCTCTTCCCACTTTTACATTAGTCACAGTGCGACTTCACTTATTGCCGGCTCACACCGCACGGTGCACTGTTTCTCTCCAATCCTCGCTCCTCTGAATCCCCCCAGGCTTCTACATTAGCCATGGTGTGGCTTCACTTATTGGAGGTTCATGCCGCCCACTGCACTTTCTCTCCCCGGTCCTCGCTCCTCTGACCTCCCTCCCACTGCTACATTAGCCACAGTGTGGCTTTACTTATTGGTGGCTCCTGCAACCCAGTGTGCTTTCTCTCCCCAGTTCACTAAGGCTGGGGGGGGGGTGTTATCTCTAACTAGCAGCTCCTTGCTGCATTTATGGTGTCACTTCCACCATGCAGCACCCGCCACTCTCACTGCTGCCTCCTCACTTCTCTGAAGCCAGTACCAGTACCAAACACCACTGCAAATACCTGCAAGTGAACATTCGGCATTGACAAATGCTTGTTTTGGTTTGATTTAGTTACCCATTTAGCTGGAGTCTATGGGCTGTTGTATTTCTGTGCATATCTCTCAACTCAAAACCCAAGCAATCTCATAACTCATCATTGTTAAAAGCCCTGAATACCAAGTACATATCACCTCTAAGTCTTCAGTATTCTAGGGTTTACAACCCAAGACTACTCAGCCTCTCTGCATATTCCAGACCCTTTATATTTGTCACCATTTTGATAGCTCTTCACTGCACCCCCTCCAACAGCTTGATCTTAGTTCTAATACAAAATGCACAGAACTGGGCACCATACCCTTAATGTGGCCTCACCAAAGAACTGTGCAACAATATAATTACTCTTCTGTCCCTGCTGGTAATATGTCTGTGTATACATGCAAGAATACCATTAGCCCTCTTTGTAACAGCATGGTTAGGCTTCTTAAAGCCTAAATCATTGGATACGATAATCCCCAGATCCCTCTCCTCAGTTACCTCTTTTAACACTCATACCCCTAGAAGATTTGATACAGATCAAGTTTTACCCCAAGTGCATCACAGCACATGTATCTACATTAAAGTTCAGTTTATGTTCTTGTGCCCATGTTTCTAATCTTTTAAATTCTCTCTGCATGTTTCATAGGTATCATTAACCACAGACCCTATCTTAGTGTCATCGGAAAATGTTGCCATCCATACCCCATTTGAGCACTTCATTGAGGTCACATAGATATTGAAAAGACATGGCCCCAGCACTGAGCCCTGGGGCACTCCACTAGTAACTGGTATCCAGCCTCAGTGTACCCCATGTAGAGTGATCCTCTGTTCTCTGTTGGACAACCAGGACTTTATCCGGGCCACCGGTCTGTTATTCAACCCTAGGTTCTGCAAGCTGGAAATAAGACCATCATGTGGTACCATGTTGAAAGCCTTGATGCAGTCTTAAAAAAAAAAAAAAACATTAACTGCTTTTCCCTCTTCCAACACCTTGCCAACCCCCGCGAAAAAGTCAGCAAATTTGTCAGACAGGAATTTCCTCTGGTAAATCAATGCTGTACGGGAATCCCTAGATTATTTATGGCCAGGAATTTCTCCTGTTCTTCCTTCATAATCCCTTCTAGTACTTTACCTAGGACTGATGTCAGACTAATGGGTCTGTAGTTTTTGCAATGTGCGTTGTCTCCCTTTTTTTTTTGAAAGGCTATGCCTTTAGTTCAGTGGGGTGAGCAACCAGCCATGCACCTTTCCTGATCTATGAAGGCAGTTCTTAACAGCCACCCTCTGAAGCACTTTTTCTTTGCCAGCCACAGGCTCTGTCAGTGTGTTTTCTCCCTTGAGACCTGCTGGGGCTGGGGCTGGGGCTTGCCCCCCCCCCAGCTCTGCTTGGTTTATGCTGGCTCCTGTTTGTGTGTTTCTCCTGCTTGTGTTAGTATTTGTGTTGCCTCTGGATGCTGTGTGCTTGCTTTCCTGTTCTCCTGTTTGTGTTTTTTCCTTCTGCATTTTCTTTTTGGGGTGGCTTTCTGATTTCCTAGCATCCTGTCACATTTGTTTATATTGTGTTAATCATGTGCCTGTGCTCTCAGGCTCCCATTTACTCACCAGATTTTGCAAACCCTCAGTTCCCTGCGTTGTTATCTGTATGCTTCAGCTCACGCTCCTGCTTTCCTGCCTTGCAATCCTCAGTTCTCCTGCAGTTGTTATGTACTGTATGCTTCAGTTCACAATGCTGTTTCTCTCCTGTCTCCTGTGCTTCCATCTTTATTGTCTGCACCTGGTCCAGGCTCATACTATTCAGCTAGCTGCCACTCCCTGTTGAGCTATGTTTGTTTTCCAGTTCTGCTCTTAATTCACTCAGTGCTAGCTCCAGTCAGTCAAACTGCTGCATTTCCATACTGAAACTTTCAGCAATTACATTAGCTGCCTTGTCTCAGCTTACAGCTGCAGGCATTTTAACAGTACATTTCTGAATTTAACAATTTTTTTTTACCCTTCCGGTCATTAATTTGCTTCCCTTGTTCACATTACTCTGGCAGCTTGCTATCCTATGGCTCTGTCCTTAATTAGGACCTTGCTAGTAATGGCACCTCTTTTGGGGGTTCCTACCCTACCAGCATTACAGTTGCTGTTTGGTCTCATGGTTCTCAGCTTTTGACTTCCCTGTTATTCCCACGGCGGGGGACTGCGGTGTCATGGTGGGGCATCATGGCTCCAATTAGCAGAAGCATGCTTCTATGTAAGCTATATACTAACAAACTAAGAAACCAGCAGAGTAGGCCCTATGGTCTATCGAGTCTGCTCAAGGATCAGTGCCCGTTCCAGGCCCCATTGTGACCTCCTCCACCTTCCCCCCACAACTCGCCAACCCCATCTCTTGATCAGGGTTCCCATCCAAAGCTTGCTGTTCTCTGGCTCACCTTCCCCTATTTCTATCCCAGCCTCTCTTGAATCCCTTCACAGTATCCACAGCCACCAGCTCCACAGGTAGTGCATTCTAAGGTTCCACCACCCTCTCAGTGAAGTAGTGTCTCCTTGTCTCCCCCCTAAGTCTCCTGCCGACCAGCCTCATATGGTGGCCCCTCCTCCCTCATCTGGAACACCCTGTCCAGGCTTACCCTATTTACCCCCTTAAGGTACAGTATTTGAAAACCTCAATCATATCCCCTCTGTCCCTCCTCTCCTCCAGGGTGTACAGGTTGCACTCCCCAAGTCTCTCATCATAGGATTTCTCCCCCAGACCCTGCATCATCTTGGTCACCCTCCTCTGTACTCCCTCCAGGAGTGCAATGTCCCTTTTTAAGTGCAGTCATCAAAACTGATGCAGTCTAACCAGGCAATTATACAGTGGAAGGAGTACCTCCCAACTTCTTGAGGTTATCCTTGTGGCTATGCACCCCAGCATTTTGTTTGCTTTGGCCACAGCCCTTCTACACTGCTCTGAGTTGTTTATCTTGGCATCCACAACCATCCCTAGGTCTTTATCCCCACTCAAAGCCTGCAGTGTCTCCCCTCCTAAGGTGTACACATGGGCTGGGTTCCTAGCCCCCAGGTGGAGAACCCTGCATTTCCCAGTATTAAACCTCAGGTTCCAGTTACGGGACCACCTATCCAAATTATCCAGGCCCCGCTATAGAGCTAACCTACCTTTCTCATCATCCACCACTGCCTCCAGCTTTGAGTCATTGGCAAATAGGCTAATTTTGCTCCTGATACCATTCCTGATGTCTGAGATATAAGCATTAAACAGGAGCGGGCCTAGCACCTATCCTTGGGTGACCCCACTAATGACCCTCCTAGGTGATGAAACTTCCCCCCCGACCACCACCTTCTGGAAATGCCCAGCCAGCCAGTTCCCTATCCACCTGACCAACCAAACCCCCACATCCATTTTCCTTAGCTTCTCCAGCAGTCCGGAGTGTGGCACTGACTCAAATACCTTGCTGAAGTCTAAAAAGAGGACATCATCCAACCTGCCTTGGTCTAGCACCTTTGTCACCCAGTCATAGAACTCCACAAGGTTCTTCTGACACGATCTGCCCTTGACAAAGCCATGCTGGCAATCATTCAGGTGGCCCCTTGCCTCCAGAAACACCACCAGCCTTTCTTTTAAGATGACCTCCATCTATTTGCCCACCACCAATGTCAGGCCTACAGGCCTGTAGTTACCTGGCTCCTCACGTGAGCCATCCTTGTGTTTTTTTTTTTTTTTTTAAATTCCCTTTTTTCCTTGGCAGGACCATCGTTATTCCATCACCCCTAGTCACGGCCCCCAGAGACCTCCATCACCGCCTATAGCTGCCGAGGTCCCTCAGTCGCCCCCGGCTTACCCCCTGGAGGGCAGGGCCGTGGCCACCTTCGTGACCACAGAACTATTATCTGGTCAGGGACTCGCAGCGGCAGTGATGAAGTGAGGTCCTCTGGGGAGGGCTTCATACTCACGGTGGTCCTGCCTGCCTCCATTTTTCTTGCTTTTTCCTCCATGGAGGAGGGGACGTGCAATGACGCCAGCGTCCACCCCGCCTCCCAGATGTTAAGCGTCAGCAGCGTGAGATCTCCCGGCCTCCGCCAGGAGTCCTCAGTGCTCCGAGTGCTGCCCTCACCTTCCCCCCGGAGAAGGAGAGCAGTCCATGGGACGCTCCATCCTTCTCCCCCGGCCGACCCTCCGATGACCCGGGTCCGTTCCCGAACCTGGGTCACTGGTATCGCAAGCAGAAGGCCCACCACTGCGCCAATGGGACGGTGAGCCATCCTTGTGGATAGGCACAATGTGAGCCATCTTCCAGTCCTGAGGCAACCATCCCGACTGAAGGAAAGAGTTAAAGAGGTTCACCAGAGGTGCAGCCAGGACATTCGCTAATTCCTTTAGTACCCTGGGGTGAAGGCCATCTGGGCCCAGTGCCTTCTCCACTCTTAGGGCCTTGAGGGCTTCCCACACCCTACCAACAGGGATTTCAACATCTGTGGCCCCTCCCCCATCTGCAGGTCCAACCTGCCTTTCTCTGTGCGGTGCTGCCTCACCATTCTCCCTGGTGATGACCGAGGCAAAGTAATCATTTAGTACCTCTGCCTGCACCCCTGCTTCCTCGGCCCACTCACTCCCTGACCTCAGTCTACTTATCTGCCCCTTCCCTTTTTTCCTTTCCCTGATCTACCTGAAGAACCCTTTATTACCTTTCCGAATTCCCTGAGCTAAACTCTGCTCCATCATTGCCTTGGTTAACTTCCACCACCCTGGTGACCTTTCTGGCTAACATGTCATACTCCCCCTTGTCTATAACCCCATGCAATTGCCTGTATCAGCTGTAAGCAGTCTTTTTGTCCCGTCATGCATCCTGGACCTCCCTTGTCCACCAGCTCAGCTTCCTGGCCTTGCCATACTTGTGTCGCTCCTTCATGCAGGCCTTGGTAGCTTCCAGAAGCCCCTTCTTATATTTCCCATCTGCCCCTTTGCCTACATGGCTTTTCAGCTATCCATGCATAAATACATTAACATGGCAGCCTACATAGCTTTCAAGAAATCCAAACATTTCATTACTGTGCTGCAAATATTTACAGCCTTACAATAACCTAACTTTGCCTAATGGCATTTAAGTTATTCATGCCAATCATATCAATTCATTATTCGTGCTGAAACCATAGCAATCATCTGCTAAACCTCATTGATTCAATTATGCTACATCTCATTGACTCAATCACTGGCATCACAGCCTCTCACCACTTAAACGCCTACCAAAACCATACTTTACCAAACCCTCAGCGACTACATGTTAGTGGTGTTATTAATTAGTGTTCATTAGTTAGTGTCAGTAGTTAGTATTAGTAGTGTTGGTGCTAGCATGAGTTAGTTAGTATTAGCTAATGTTAGTGTAAGTTAGTTAGTCTTAGTTAGCAGTAGTGTTAGAGTTGCCTTTAATGCTTGCATGCTGGTCTACATTCTCATTTAGTTTTTCACAGGCTGTGCCCCGCTGAAACATAGGCAGCGGCCTCCTGCCCTGCTCAATCGGTAGGCAGATGCCTAGGCAGGGACGTGGCTACATTGAAATGTAGGCAGAGGCTTCTTGCTGAAACAGTAGGCAGGTACTTAGGCAGGGAGATGTGACTCCACTGAAACGTAGGCAGAGGTTTCTCATTGAATCAGTAGGCGGGTGCCTAGGCAGGGACGTGGTGCCTCTGAAACATAGGAAGAGGCTACTCATTGAATCAGTAGGTTGGTTCCTAGTCAGGGATGTGACTCTGCTGTCATGTAGGCAGAGGCTTCTCACCAAATTGGTAGGGGGATGCCTAGTCAGGGATGTGACTCCGCTGACACATAGGCAGAGGCTTCTCGCCAACTCGGTAGGCAGGTGCCCAGCCAGGATCATGGTTCCACTGAAACGTAGGCAGAGGTTTCTCACTGAAATGGTAGGTGAGTGCCCAGTCAGAGATGAATGCTCCACTGAATGGCAGTGGCATCAAGCCCAGCTGATTAGTAAGCAAGAGCCTTGGCTGGGCTGCGATCCCCTGATTAAGTTCATGTTAGTAGTGTTAGTTAGTTAGTTATTGTTCATTAGTTACTGTAAGTCAGTTAGTATTAGTCAGAGCTACTGTTAGCTTGCATTAGTTAGTAAATGTCAGTATTAGTTAATCTTAGAGTTCATTAGTGCTACTGTCAGTGTGAGTGTTACTGTCAATGTGTAACTCTTCATCCCCATTAGTTTCCAGTAAGCTGCTCCACTGAAATGTAGGCAAAGGCTTTCAGTTGAAATGGTAGGTGGGTGCCTAGGCAGGGATATAGCAGAATTATACCTCTATTGCCCTGTTTGTGCTATTCGTTTGCTGCACTACTGTGTTCCATGTTCCTGTGCTTTCTGCGTTTGTTTCTTTTGAGCCTTCTAGTTTTCCCTGCATTCTTCATGCTGCTTTCAGTTGCATTCTGCCTACTGCTTTAGTCACTCCTGATACTTCTGTTACATGCTTACATATGCTCCCTCCCCATTATACTACTGTTGCAAATGCTGCTGTAAATCCTCATATGTGCACTGTTTTGTCAAATGCTGTTGCCATTAATACCTGCTACCACATATCAGTCATCTGTTACTTAATTTATGGCCATCTGGCTTCACCCAGCTTCCCACTACCCCTACAGTCAGTTAAAGCATTTTCTTCTCCTCTGAACTGGGTCTCTAAATTGCAGTAGCTGAGCCATCACTAAATGTATCCCAAGCCAGGCAGGAAGGGGACCTAGACCTTGGATCCCCAGAGATGTCTCCTCATGGGGGTTGTTCCCTTTCTTCCACGCCGAAGGTTATAATACATAGGTAGCTCATAGTAGTATATTCCTTTAGTATACTTAGGTAGGTTTCTACTGTTGGATGGAGATGGGTGGTGGCCCTACTAGCCATTCCCTCTCTCCTTTGGAAACCCTCTATGTTATCAGTGCAATTAATTTTATCTGTATAGTCCAGACAACCAGTGCATCTCATTTGTGTTTATTCAAGCTGTCTCATTGCAGTCAATCTGTCTCTCAACTTCAAAGTCAACGTATATGTAGTATATGCATGGATATGTATGGTAGTATATACATGGATATATATGGTAGGAAGTGGATTAGGTTGTAGTTTATACATATGGGTATTGTAGTCAATTATATATGTAGGTTCCTGTCAAACACAATGTCCAGTGATGCAAGACCACTATCTCTAAGTAGAATAAAAGATAGTCACTGAACTGACACTTCATGTATAAGTCTCTACTGCACAAACACACAATATATCACACTGGCGATGAAGGATCAACAGCAGAACAGAAGTGTAACTGAAGGGTCACATAGACTAATATATATATTTTTTTTATTATTTAAACTGCTCTGTAAATCTTTCCAACTACCTTGTGTCTACATTCTGTTTGCCGGGGCTTTCTTATTTGTCCCTCTCTGCCTGGCTACTTAAAACCTCATAAACTGCTTAGGTGCACCACTCTGGGTACAGATTTATCTAGAGAAAGATAAAACAGAAACCTAAAGTGCTGTTTGCTACTTTGATGTATTGAAAAAGACACAACACAGCTGCTAGCAGGGCTCCAGGAGGCACATGAATTATGGCTCCAATCTGAAATCTAACATTCCTTTTGTCCATCTCAGCTGTTATACTAAGTCAGACTGCCCAAACTGTAGCAGTAAATGCAGCTCAACAGCCTCTTGAAGCACACCACAGAAACTGCATCACACACAAGAGAGGAAAAAAAACCCCGGAAAAAATACACTTTTTGTTTTTGTGTGTGGACACTGCAGCTACTGAGCACCTAGCCACAGACATCATGACTGCAATTGGCAGAGCACCTGAATTTGATGAATCTAAGGAAACATTTGATTTATATCTAAAGCATTTTCAGTGCTGGCTTAAGGCAAACAAAACAGCAGAAGATGAACAAGTAGATGTCATCCTAGCAGTCTTACAACCACAGATTTATGCCCTTCTACAGAATTTAACAGCCCCAGCTAGCTTCCTGGCCCTGACATATGCACAAGTCACTGAGGCACTTGCAAAGCATTTCAAACCCCAGCCCCTTCTCATTGCTGAACGGTACACCTTCTATTATCACAACCAAGGGGAAGGGGAACCTATTGCTGACTACATCATCACATTAAAGCATTTAGCATGCACTTGTGAGTTTGGCCAGTCCCTGGATGACGCCCTCTGGGATCACTTTGTCTGTGGTTTGAGAGGGAATGCTTACAGAAAAAAGCTTTTGCAAGAAAAAAAAACTAGACTTTAAGACAGCTTGTGACATTGCAATCACTATGCAGCTTGCTTAAAAAGGTTCTCAAGCACTGACAGGACATTCTGAACCCCAAAGAAGTGAAGTTCATAAGGTTACCCATACCCTAGGACAAAAGGGGACATGCCACACCACACAGTGGTCTATCACATGCTTGTCAGCAACCCCAAACATTTAGGAAGCCTGCACCACAGGGCACTTCCACAAAGTCAAAATCATGTTACCGATGTGGAGGTAACCATCATTAAAGCATATGCCACTTTAGACACAAGAAATGCCGCAGCTGTGGAAAAATGGATCACATACAAAGGATGCGCAAAAGTACATCACGGACTGCTGCTACACAGTATGTCACAGATGGCACTGCAACCACTGAAACAGAAGATGAGGCATTGCACCTGTTCATGGTTTATGCAACATGGGCAACTGGAAAGGAAATTTACCTCCAACTCGAGCTAGCAGGAAACCCAGTGAGCATGCAGTTAGACACCGAATCTTCAGTATGACTTGTGCCAGAGAACATCTACAGAGAGAAACTTCATCAGTGCCCATTGCACCCATCATCTATTAAGCTCTTGACTTACATGAGAGAGCAAATCCCGGTACTAGGGGAAACCCAAGTGCCAGTCACCTACGAGGGAGTAACGTGGACCTTGCCTCTGATGGTTGTACAAGGAGAAAGACCTGCATTAATAGGCAGAGGCTGGCTCATTCAAATACAAATTAAACTGGGAAAAGATCTTCAGCTTAAATACAGTGACCAAAGCACCACAAGATGCGCTATAGAAAGTACTGGACAAACATGGTCCCATTTTCCAGGATAGTTATGGCACGATCCAGGATTTCAAGACAAAGATCTGAGTGCAACCAGAAGCCGTTCCAATTTTCCACAAGCCTTCACCAGTACCATATGCTTTAAGGGAAGCAGTAGAGAAGGAACTGTACCATCTTGAAAGCCATGGTATCATCTCATGAGTAGAGAGGAGTGACTGGGCTGCTCCTATCATTGTGGTACCGAAACGAGACAAAGCAGTGAGGTTGTGTAGTGACTACAAGGTTACAGTGAACCGTTGTATAGAGCAAGATGCTTACCCATTACCCAATGCAGAGGACTTGTTTATTACACTCTCAGGGGGCAAATTTTTTTTAGCAAAATGGACTTATCCTTTGCATACCAGCAACTGGAACTGGAACCACAGTCGGAACTGTATCTAACCATCAGCACCCACAAGGGACTTTACCTGTATCATCACTTGGCATATGGAGTTTTCAGTGCCAGCAATTTTCCAGAACACAATGGACCAGATACTGCATGGACTGGACCATGTAGTATGCTTTATGGTTGATATCTTAGTAACAGCACCCACAGTGGAAGAACATCTGACAATCCTGGACCAAGTTCTGACCAGGCTGCAATGGTATGGACTGAGATTAAAGCTAGCAAAATACCAATTTCTGCAAAATTTTGTTGAGTACCTAGGTCACCGGATTGACACCCAAGGCCTATGCCCAACAGACAGCAAGGTGTATGCTATAGCCAAGGCACCTGCACCAACAAATGTGACAGAGTTAAGATCATTCTTAGGCCTTTTGAACTATTATGGACAGTTCCTAGCTCATCTGTCCACATTGTTGCAACCACTCCATGACTTGCTATAGAAAGAAGCTCAATGGAATTGGTCACCACAGTGTGAGGAAGCATTCCAGGCTTGCAAGAAACATCTTCTAGGCAGCAGATGGTTAGCATACTATGACCCAGCCAAAAATCTGAGGCTGGCATGCATTGCATCACCATATGAAGTGGGGGCTGTCATCTCACATGTGTTACCTTCTGGAGAAGAACACCCAGTCGCTTCTGCTTTCAGGGCATTGTCCCCAAGTGAAAAGAACTATGCACTGATTGAGAAAGAAGCCTTGAGCATAATTTTTGGTGTCAAGAAGTCCCATAAGTACTTGTAGGGATGGAAATTCACTCTGCTAACAGATCACAAGCCTCTACTGGCAATTCTGGGGCCAAAGGTCGCAATACCAACTCTTGCAGCACTCCAGATGCAGTGATGGGCCCTGATTTTGTTGACATATGACTATGACATCGAATACAGATGTTCTCAAGATCACGCAAATGCAGATGCATTATTGAGACTGCCATGCAAGGATGCTATCACAAAGGAAGACGATACAACAGTATTCCATCTGTCACATCTCGAGGACTTACCAATTGCTTTACAGGATGTCACAGAAGAGACACGGTGATATCCTGTCCCCTCTAAAGTCTTAGATTTAACCCTAAATGATTGGCCTAACTTCATGAGAGACCCAACCCTCTGATCTTTCTTAGACAAGAAGGACCAGTTGTCCAAAGTGTAAGCTGTGTTCTTTGGAGAGCTTGAGTGGTAATACTTCCAAAGTTCTGCAAAAGGTAACTTTCTGACTTACATGACAGTCATCCTGGAGTCTCTCAAATGAAGGCATTGGCTAGAGGATACCTCTGGTGTCCAGGACTTGATCAAGATATCCAACATCTTATCAACCAATGTGTGGCTGTCCACAACCAACTGACTAACACACCCCTGCATCTTTGGTCCTGGGCTATCACACCATGGGACATCATCCATGTTGACTATGCTGAGGTGGACAAACAACACTTCTTGGTAGTAACTGATGTCCACTCCAAATGGCCAGAAGTATTACCCACACAAGTCACAACTACTGAAAAGACTATAGACCTTTTGAGATGGACTACCATGGGAGTTAGTGTCGGACAAAGATCCCCAATTTTCTTCCCATGTCTTTAAACTGTTCTTAATGCAGAATGGTGTATGACATATTTTGACTTCACCTTACCACCCAGCATCAAATGGCGCAGCAGAAAGAGCTGTACAGACATTCAAAAAGCTTGGAATAAACCTGATTCACAGCAAGTACCTACAGCTCAAAGGCTGGTTCATTTTCTGTTTGCTTACAGAAACACTCCTCACACAGTCACAGAGCGAACACCTGCTGAACTGTTCCTAAAACATCAGCCTCATACTCGTTTGTCATTGCTCAAGCCAGACTTGGCCAACACTGTCACAAAGCATCAACTACAACAGCAAAAGGGTCATGACAAGTCAGTGAAGACAGTACGGATCTTTCATCCTGGGGAGAGGGTGATGGTTTTAGACTGTAGACATCCCAAGGTTTCTTGGATTCCTGCGGTGGTGATTGAAACACATGGACCTTTGACTTATGCAGCCTGCATGGAACAGCAACTTATTCACATACATGTGAATCACCTGCTGCATTCCAAGGTTCCAGCAAATGCAGCAGAAGACGTCACTCCAGCTGAGGACAGTGACAAAGAGGAATGTGCTCCTACCCATGAAGTTCCACCAGAGCCGGTGCCAAATAATAATGAATCACCTTTTCCACTAGCAGCAGTTATTCCAGCCCACAGATATCCCCTAAGGCACCGAAGACCAGCACAAAGACTTGACCTGTAAAGTCAACTAATGAACTTGTACCTCTGTGTAACTGAACTCTTACTTGTACTGCTACTTAGTTAGTGGCAAGTTCTGCCCAAGGGGCAGAATAATCCCCTGGATTTGTTTCTGGGTACTGAACAGTCTACTTCAGCCCAGAAGTTAGAAATGTTACTGTTGAAGTATTTTAGACAAGTTTCTGTCTAAAGGTGAGGAGTGTAGTATATGCATGAATATGTATGGTAGTATATACAGTACATGGATATATATGGTAGGAAGTGGATTAGAATTGCAGTTTATATATATGAGTATTGTAGTCCATTATATATGTAAGTTTCTGTCATGCACAGTAAGCCTTTCTTTGTGTATGTCCAGTGATGTAAGACCACAATCTCTGAGTAGAACAAAAGATGGCCACTGAACTGACACACCGTGTATGAGTCTCTCCTTTACTGACTCACAATATATCACAGTATACTGCTCAATTCTCTTTTTGGGGCTCCTTTCTGAGGTACCTTTAGCCAAGGGTATCTTCCCGCAGCACCTCTAGGGGTGAAACCCTCTCTGAGGGGTCCTTGCCTTCGGCACCCCTACAGGGTGGTAATTCCTTGTGGAATAGAGCATACGAACAGCCAAACAGTTATCACAGTTGCACAAGCATAACACTACACTGGTTGCATAGGCTCACTGAATTGAAAATCTATGCCTGTAGTTCAATGAGGTGAGCAACCAGCCACGCCCCCATCCTGAGCTATACAAGCAGTTCCTCCCAGCCTCCCTCTGAAGCACTTTTTTTTGCCACACCATCCCCCCCAAGCAGCATGCCTCTTTCCTTGGAGGTCTCCTTCCTAAGGTACCTTTAGCCAAGGGAATCATCCCACAGCACCTGTAGGGGTGGAATCCTCTTTGAGGGTTCCTTGCCTTCAGCACCCCTACAGGGTGGTAATTCCCTATGGAATAGAGAGTGTGAACAGCCAAACAGTTATTACAGTTGCACAAGCATAACACTACACTGGTTGCATAGGCCCATTGAAATATATATGGGGATAACAGCTGCCCATCTCCAACAATAAACTGTCTGTCCATTATCCATGGACTCTTAAAAAATCATTCTCACAGGCCCAGCCAATTCCTTCACCAGTTCCTTAAAAATTCTTGGGTGTAATCTGTTGGGTCCCAAAGCTTTATTAGGATCTAAATTCTTCAGCCGGGTGCACACATTACTTTCATCAATCCTGATGTTAGGGGCATTTAACATTGGCTCTACAGTCTTGTCAATTTTATTTTCCATGTTGAACACACTTTCAAACTAACTATTCAACACTTCAGCCATTTGATTTTTGTTAGTAACAAGCTGATCACTGTCAGCTAGTAAGAGTCCCACCTGTGTGCTACCCCCACGCTTATAATTTACATGATTGTAGAATGCCTTGTAGTTATCCATAACCTTAGTGACCAACCTAAAATGTGTTTCCTTTTCTTCTTCCTAACTTTCCCTTTACATTCCCTAGTACATCTCTTTCAACTCTTCATTTGGAAAAACACTGGTTCTCAGAATGATTTTTACCACCACATTTTCAACAAGTTTGTTTGAAAGCAGGACAGTTTTTTGGTTCTTGATTATGTCTACGTTTTCTACATGATGACCCACTGTCTTTTTGTTCAGCGATGCTTTCACCTTGTCAGGTAGTGTATTTTTGGCTTTGTCTGGGGCCCTGTGTACAACACTTACTGCAGCCTCACCCTCCTTACTGAAGGTTTCCATGTATAATCTTGCTGTTTCTGAGGCTTGGCAAATCTGGACAGCTTTTGCTAAAGGTAAATGTTTCTCTGAAGAGATGAGCATGAACTCTGTTACTACAGATGCCAAACAGTATTTGTTCTCTTAGCATCGAGTCACCTAGATGCCCAAAGTTGCACGACTGGCTCTTCACACTCCACTCTTGCTCAATAGATTGTTCCTTTTTGAAACTGAGGTCTGAAAACATTACCTTTCAGATGTTTCATTTTTTTGAGGTGTGCAGTAAGATGCAAACTTTCTCATTGCAGCAGAGTAGTTACCTTCTTCTTGTTCTGTGAACTCAAAGGTACTGTAGACTTCTAGAGCTGCATGGCCTGCTACTGATAACAATAATGCAGTCTTCTGCCCATCTCCTTTGTCTTCTGTGCAAATAGCTGTGATAATGAACTCAAAACTTTGTTTTTAAAGATTCTCCAGTGTTCATACACATTCTCTGTTGAGGTTAATTCACTTGGTTGCCGAATTGCATCCATATTTTCTCCAGATGTCAGCAATGGATTGTAACTCCTGGTGCCATTTAATGACAGCAGTCCTGAACACCATGCAGTTTTGCACAACAACAACCTTTACTAAATATTTTCCACAGTGTATACAGTATAATACAGTACACCATTTAATGTCACATTGAAGCAACAGCACCCGGTGTCACACAAAAACATAGAAGCTAACGGCAGATAAGGGTGGCATGGCCCATCCAGTCTTCACATTCTTGTTGCATTGCTCACACCATAGACCCCTCCAGGTCTACGGCACTTTCTCTGCCACCCCCTTACCTATCCCTTATGGCTCCCTTCTACTTATCTCAGGCAATTTTGAATCCCACCACTGTTTTCACCCCTACAGTCTCCACTGGAAGACTGTTCCAGGCATCCACCACCCTTTCTGTGAAGAAGTATTTCCCCACATCTCTTCTAAACCTACCCCCCTCCAGCTTCATATCATGACCCCTTGTTCTGAACCACCCTTTCCTCTTAAAAACACCTCCCACTTGTACCTTATTCACCACCATGAGGTATTTCTCAATCATATCCGCTCTCTCCCTCCTCTCCTCCAGGGTGTACATGTTTAAATCCTTTAGTATCTCCTCATAGGACATTTGTACCATCTTGGTAGCCCTCCTTTGAACAGCCACCATCCTGTCTGCATCCTTCCTGAGATGAGGTCTCCAAAACTGGACACAGTACTCCAGGTGGACCTCACTAAAGACCTATATAGTGGCAACACCTCTTCCCTCTTCCTGCTGGTAATACATATAACTTTATATCCCAGCATCCCACTAGCTCTCCCAATCACTTTGTCACATTGTCTGGCCACCTTCAGGTCAACCGATATGATTACCTCCAGATCTCTTTCCTGTTTGGTCACTGCTAGTATCTCTCCCCCCATTTTGCACTGCACCCATGGATTTCTGTGACCCAAGTGCATTATTTTGCACCTTTTTGCATTAAACCTTAGCTACCAAACTTTTGACCACTCCTCCAATCATTTCAATGCAACACCCTGGTTACCCAGTCAAAAAAATCTATCAGATTTATTTGGCTTGACATCCCCTCCATAATGCCATGCCGCCTCGGGTCCTTCAGTCCATTGGATTCCAGGTGTTCCACAGTTCTTTCCTTTACTAGTGTTTCCATCTATTTTCCTGATACAGATGACAGGCTGACAGACCTGTAATTTTTATCCTCCTCCTTTTGGTTCACCCATGTCACTGCGATCACAACGTCAGCATTTTGCCAACAGTGCAGTCAGTGGTTATCAACCTGAGCGCCCCACAACATGAGTAACATGGACACTGGAATACCCCACCACATCCCACAATGTTCCGCACAACAACATACAGAACACTGTGGTATTGCAGGAGGCACTGCCCCCTTCCCTTGCCCCCACACCCCCCAACTAATATAACCAACTCCAGGGTCACAGCACAGTTGGCAGGGGGTAGTACCTGATACCGCACCTGATACCATTAAGCAACCCTGGAACTGGTGCTATAAAACAGTTGGCAACCCTGGAGCTGGCACTCTAAAAGAGTTGGCCCTCTAAAGCCCAGGTCACTCTAGTGCCCCGCAACAACCTGCGGTCGCTGCAATGATGGCGGCAATATTAAGTTGATGCCCTAATGGTACACCCTTCTTGCTACCACTTCTGTGAAGTGGGACTATGTCCCCTCTTCTTCAGTCCCCTGAGACCACCTCAATCTCCAGTGAACTGTTAAACAAGTCTGTGAGGCATGCAGCTAGCACATCCCTGAGTTCCTTTAACACTCTTAGATGCACTCCAACTGGCCCTATGGCATTGTCCATCCTCAGATTAGTGTGTGCATTCCTGACCCTCTGCTCAGAAAAGGGACTGGTGTCCATTCCCCCCCCCCTCAACTCTCTTGGGGAGTATTATGAGATCCTGAAACTCTGTTTCCCGAGTTTCAGGATCCCGACTCATGTCCCAAAACACGTTTGCTTCGATGGGCCGGTTTACCCATGGCGAGTTAGTTACAAAAATTATGGGTAAGCAGGGACAAGCCCCTCATAGCAGTAAAAAGAACTTCTTGCACTGGGAAAACTTTGCCTGTCAGGCAAACGTGTTTCAGGCTGCTAGTGATGGGATCCTGAAACTCGGTAAGCAGAGTTTCAGGATCTCGTAATATACTTGTGGTCCCTCCTCTTCCCCTCAATTGTGAATACTGAGCAGAAATATTTAAGACATTTGCTTTTCTTGGTCCTCCTCAGTATAGCTCCCTGCCTCTGGTATTAACAGGCAATCCCTCCCTTGGTCTTCCTTTTCTTGCTGATATACCTGAAAAATGTGTTGTACCCCTTTGATACTGTCAGGACCATTCTTTCCTCAGCTTGTGCTTTTGTATGCCTTTCTGCCTTGCCTGCCTCCTTCCATTTCCCCAGATGCATTTCTCTGTCCTCCTCTCTCAGGGTCTCCTTATACCTTCGGAATGCCACTATTTTTGCCCTTACTTTTTCTGCCACTTCCCTTGAGAACCATAATGGTCTCCTCCTCCTTTTGCTTATTTGCCTGACATCCAAGTTTGTAGCTTTTACTATGCACTCTTTTATTCTGGATCATTTTCACTCCACCACCCTCTCGACATCTTCCCCTTTCAGGTCTTCTTGAATGCATTTCCCTATCTTTGTAAAGTCAGCCCTTCTGAAATCCAGGACCCAAGCCCTTGTGCAGCTTTGTTTTGCTGTTGTTCTTATATTAAACCATACTGGGAAATGGTTACTGGTCCCCATATGACTCTCCACTCTGATGTCTGCCACACTATCCCCATTCATAAGTACCAGGTCCTGTATTGCCCCACCCTAAGGGGGTTCACTGACCAGCTGCCTGAGGAATGCCCCCTGCAGGGAGTCCAAAATGTCTCTGCTCCTAGCTGATGCTGCAGCAGGTAGGCTGCACTCTACATCTGGCAGATTAAAGTCCCCCACCAGCACCACCTCCCCATTTTTAGCCATTTTTCTGTATCTTCCAACACCTCTTTGCCTATGTCCTCTCCCTGTGTCGGAGGCCTGTATACCACTCCTATGCCAATGGTGGCTCCAGTTCCAGACTTCAGGTTAACCCACAACACCTCAACCCCCCCATCCTCCTTGTATTTCCATCACTTTGATGTTTTCCTTAACATAAAGCATCATTCCCCTACCTTTCCTTCTTACCCTGTCCCTTCTAAAGATTGTCTAGCCAGGTGTGACCTTTTCCTAGTCATGGCTGTTTTTGCACCATGTTTCGGTGATGGGCACAATATCCAGGCCTGCCTCAGCCATGGTGGCCTCCATGTCTGGTATCTTATTTCCCCAACTTCTAGTACTGGCACACATGGCTGTCTAGATTTTGTTAGTCCTACTTTTTCCCTTCTGATGTTGTCTAGTTGTTTCCCCTTCTTCTCCTTTGCATACTGCTTGCTTCTCTTTCCCCTTCCTCCCATGCTGATCCCTTGCACCTTTGGTTGTCCTTCATTTTGGTGGGAATCCTTTCCCCCAGAAATTTTCTACTTTCCATCACAGCCTGAGCCGAGGCAGTTTCTGCCACCCCTTTGCCTTCTGCCACCCCTGTTGGCTAGTTTAAATGCCCGTCGAAGTAACACTTAAACCATCTACTGAGGACTGCCGCTCCCTTCCTAGATGGATGCAGGCTGTCTTCCCTGCACAAACCTGATTCTTCTAGGTGGAGCCTCAGTCCCCAGTGTAGCTATACCCCTCTTCTCTGCACCATTCCTTAAACCATGAGTTGAAGGCCTTAGTGCAGAGCTCCATCTCCTTACCCCTGAAGTAGACAGGCAGCACTTCCGAGAAGGCTACAGTGCATGCTACCTGCCTAAGACCCTTCCCCAGCTCCCTAAGCTGCTTCTGCACTGCCCCTGTTCCTTTCAGAGCTATGTCATTCATTCCCAGGTTGACAAAAACATACAGCTCCCCTTTCCTTCTTATATAGCCCTCGCGATCTGCTGGTTGCGCTTTCCATCCCTCTGAGCTGATGTGCTAGGTAGGTATTTAACCTCCCTCTCTACCCTCTTTCTTTCCCTCAACTCTATCCCCCTGACTATAAAGTCCCACACTAGAAGTTGCTTCATTCTTCTCTGGGGGTCTCCTTCCCAGCTCCTTGGGCTCCATTTGGGTGTTCTCCCACATCCTGTCCACCCACCACCTCAGGTGCACCTTCATGGTAGTCCCGCTCTGGAAGAATGGCATGGAGTTTCTTAATGGGACTGGATGAGGAGTGTGCCTGTTACCCACTCCCCCATTCTTCCTGACCCTACCACCCCTGCCCTCCTTGAGCCCATCTTTGTCCAACCACTCCTTCCTTCTGGCAACCTTTGAGGTAGCAGTGTCTGGCTAGGTGGTCCCTGGGCGGGAGAGATAGTGCCCCCAACTTCTTGCCAATGTGACTTTGAGTCTTGCAATATTCTCCTAACTCTCTGCCAGTGCTGCTTGGAGACTTGAGACCTGTTCCCTCCACCCAGAGAGGTGCACATAGATGAGACAGCACCGCAGCCTCGAGAAGGTCTCCCTGTAGACTACTACCCCACAACCACTGCATTGTGCCACTCCCCACATTTTCTTTTCCCTGTTCTAGTTCTTTCCTTTTTTTTTTAGCCCCAAATCCAATTGGTCTATCCTACTACCACCCAGTAACCATTATGCCCTTAAACTCTGAAGCTCACTAATACCTAGCAGGCTTTGTACGGCAAGTCCTTACACCCTACTATAGCTAGCAACTATTTAACAGTAGTCCCCTGATCCCTGAATCACCCTAGCACCTAGTTACAGTTTACCTACAATCCCTACTACCCAGAAACACACTAAAACCTTGTATCAGTTAAGAGCAAACAATACCATACTAAAGACTAGGAAAAACAACAGCAAGCCCCTAAGCCCACTGACATGCTTAGCTGGTCTACAAAGTATAGCCATCCTATAATGCAGCCACCTAGTGGCTTACCTGGGTAGGAATCCCCTAGGGTCAGCAGGGGAACAGAGTGTCCGGCTGGTGGCTACCTCATTGGGCTAACTCTGGTGAGTAGACTCCAACATCCTTCACATGTTGGTCCTTCGTATGAGGTGCTACTTGATGGCTTAGTCCTTAAAAAAGCCCTTGTCCACTTCCTGGTTCCCAGGCAGCGCCTGGGACTAACTACCGATCAGGGAGGGAAGCATGGCTGGAATCTAACTGGCTCCTTTCGAGAGCCTCACAGAGCTTCCAAGCTCCACTCTTCCCAATTTACCTTGTAGACCCTAGACTTATAATAAAGTATCTGTCTACCTGCCCCCAGTCAAAAATGTTTTAGCAGAAACGTTATAGTTGTCTCCTTGCTCTGATAGCAAGATCGCTGTCTTTCTGTCTTGCTGTGTTGCTGGTGTCATTTTACTGTTAAGATAATTATCAATGCAGGTACTTGTTAATCTCATGGAAGTGACCAAGATTCATTGGGGAGGTGGGCTGGTGCTACATTCTCAGGGCAATATCATTATTTTGACATGGCCTACTATTTCCTTCTCTGGGTTCAGGCACCACACTATTCCATTTGTTCCCCTTCTAAACCAAATCCCCCACATGAGGAGTTTAATGAGTCCAGGCCCCTCAATCTTGCTTAGCCCCCATGGGCTCAAGGCATGTGTAGTAACCTTGAGTAACATCTGTAGTATCTGCACAATGACCCATTTACACCATGAAGCAGTTAAAGAGGTCAGTTAGAGTTGTCATTAGGAACTGGGCAATCTCTCTTAGTCCCCTAGGGTGTAGACCATCTTAACCAGGTGACTTGTCCACCTTCATAGTACCTTAACTCATTTGTTCCCAGTGGCCATTTTGGGTCAGAACCAGTAATGGATGGTTCTGACGCCATATGGAGTCTATGGGAACAAATTAGTTTAAGTACACTCTCCACTGCTATCCCTCCCATCTGTGATCCATGCCCTATCCCCCTGGCTAGAATTCTAAACTCTGAAAGTGGTCCTTCCTGCTCCTTCATAAAGATTGAGTGGAAGTATCCATTTAGAATATCGTTTTTCTTCTTATCATTGTCCTCAGTTCCCTCCTTTGCTCAATCTGATGATTCCCCCCTTTACCCTCCCTGTTCCTGGATATAGCAGAGGACAATGCTGTCCCCTTTCTTTATACCACATGTTATTTTCAGTTAGAACTCTGCTTTCACTTTTCTTACCACTTTGTTTTCCTCCCTTGCTTTTTCCATATAGAGTTCTCTATTTCCCATGTGCTGGTCTCCTTTGCACTTTCTGGAAGCTGCCCTAGTCTTTATCCTTATTGCCTCCACCACCTACCCCAAGAACCAAAGTGATCTTTTTTTTGTTTTCCTTTTCTACCTGCCTCAATCAGAAACGCCTCTGCAATTCCCTGCCTATCAATTCCTCTCTTGATCTCAATTCTCACTGCTTCTCTTATCCCTACAAGTTTCTCCTGAATTAACTGCTCAACCTCTCTGAAATCTGCTCTGCCATGGTTCAGGACTGTCGTCCTTGAATTTGAGCATTGGGTTTCTAGCATAATGCTACCACAGTGAGGTGTGGTCACTGGTCCCAAAAGACTGATCTACTCTGGCCTCCCCTGCACTGTCTGCACTGGAGAGCACTAAGTGCAGCACAGCCCCTTCCCTGCTAGGCAATAACCCACTGGGTTAGTAAGCATTCCTACATTACCTATGCCAGCATCTAGCGGCATGCATATTTGGCCAATGGGTTGTCCTACTCCCATATCTGGTAGGTTGAAATCTCCCATTAGTACACCCTCCCCTTTCTGACGGCCCTCAACACTTTCTCGCCAGAACTCTATCCATACTACAGTATCTGTCTGGCCTTGGAGCCTGTACACCACCCCCATTTTAACCCTCCCCTTATCTGTTACTAAATTCACCCATGCCAATTCCACACCCTCCCCCACGTGCCCAATAATCCAAAGAGCTACCAGAAAAACATAGCAAAACAACATATAGTAACCTTAAAAATAAAAAGAGTATTTAGTTTCAGTATAAAGCCAGCATGAGCCTTCGTACTGCAAATGTCCTATGGTTACAAGTTCCAGAAGCTTGAAATAATGTGACTGACAGCCTACAATTGTCTGATGAATTTGGACACATTACTAGCTGTTATTCACTGCGTTCTGTCACAAATGTCAGTAAACAAAATAATGTTCACTGAAAAACCTGCCTAGCATGCATATCCACAGTGGCTTAGAAACAGTAATCACAGAGAACACCTGTAAAATGATGGTCTTTGCATTTTCTATGAATGAACCTAGAATTATCCTCGATTCACAATTATGTCACCCAAAGAACTTTAGAATGCACTCATAACCATAGGAGACACAGCAGCTGCATATAAACATATATTATAAAAAGGGTCTGAGAAATTGAGCTTTCTGATTGGCTTTAAACATTCTAACAGCCTTATGTTAATCTTTTTTTAACATACATGTAGAACTTAATCATATGCTGACCATGGTTTAACACTGTTTAAAAAAAACATTTTTATTATAATAGCAATAAGCCACTCCCAGGGGTTATGTTAATGGTCAGTTAATCACCCTCTAGGGGCGTGTAGCACTCGGCTACACCTCGTGCCACATTACACCCCTAGAGGGCGATTAACAGACCATTAACATAACCCTTGGTCATGCCTTATTGCTTAATTATTGCGATGAAAAAAGGGACTTAAGGGTCCATCTGTCCACCCCTCCTGCCACATGGCAGTAACTAGTTCCAGTCTGAGTATAGCCATATATCTGTGCTTAAAAGTCAGAGAGCTACCTCTGCTCATGCTATGCAGCTCTCAATGTCATTTTCCCTGAGTAGTATGTCTAATCCTGTTTTGAAAGCCTGAACAGTGCTAGGGTTCACAGGTGGCCATTCCACATGTTAACCACTTTGCATATGAAATAATGCTTTTTATAAAATGAGGAGAAGAAATCCTTCATTCTCATTGGTTGTTTCCAGTGCATCAAATTAGTTTGATGCACAGGTAAAAACAAGTGCTCAGAAGACAACCTCACAACAGAACAAATTACTGTGCCATTAGAACACTTGTTTTTAAACAGCCACTATTTTTTTTTTAACGTGTTAACAAGGAAAACTGTATCGGGAGAAAGAAAAAGTAATCACCCACCACATCAATGTTCACATCAAAGTGCTCAGTAAAGTAAATTTAAGACTTGCAAATAACAAACATGTTTAAATTTGACCAAACAAAAAATGTTTGTGCTGCCGGGCCACCAACGCAGTGGTTGGATTTCCACTTGTGGCAGTGACCAGGTTCAGGAGCAGAGCCAGGGAGCTGGAGGGCTAACTGAGGGAGAGGACTTGAGCATCCTAGGGACTGCCGTCCCTCCGGGGAGGGGTGCCAGAGCTTGGTTTTGTCTGGCCCCGGTGGAGACCCGAGGTACAGCAAGTCTGATGCTTAACAAGGGGGCAACGTGCCAGACGTTGGCGCTTCAGCACCTTGATGTCAGGGACATGGCACGCCGAGAGAATAATGGGAAAAAACCTTGCAGCCTCCTAGTAGATGAAGCACCAGGCCCCGACATTCAATGCTCCTACCAGGCCCGGAGACAGCGTTCCGATGAAATACAGAAGTCTCAGGGTGTAAAGCCCCAGCCCCGTACCCGCCTGGGGGGGTATAACCACGGCTCCATGGGGGATGGACTGCACCAGTCACCAGGTAGGTGAGCGAGGGCTGAAAAGGCCATAGATGTCTCCCGAAGAGGGGGAGAGCTGCGAGGAGAGGGGAGAATAAAAAAAAAAAAAAAAGTTTGTGCTGACATCACGGTGCTGCTTCTCAAAGTCCCCTCCCACTCCTGTTGTGTTGCCATCAGTCACAATTCAATTTAAGTAAGCATTGCTTTGACCATCACCCCCACCATCATGCCTAATCCTCCTAAAACTGCCCCATTTCAATCTTACCTATTTTATTAGGGGACATACCTATTGGTCTACTGGAAGGCATATGAGGAATACAGTTAATATACCAATGACTGTGATACCACCTAGATCTCTCCAATTACTGCCGCTTTACCACCACAGCTCACAGAACCACATCCTCACAATGTCACAGACTACATCAGCTGCCTTGGTCTCATCGATCCCTGGCATGTCTGTGTTCTTTCAAATGCCAATTGTTCTGCCGCTCCCACAGCATGTCTTCTCCCTCCCTCTCCAACATTGATAGTACTGCCGTCTCCCCATATGTCCAAACAAATAAAAATGATTATTTTGATTTTTTTTTTAATTATTATTTTCAAATCCAGCCCACAGGCATTCACAAACTAGTGAGAAGCAATCAGAATTACAAACACTCAGTAATACCAGAAACTTGCAGGTACATTGTGTGTGTGTGTGGAGGTGGTAAACACTAACAGTAACTATGGAAGTCTATAAAGGACAAATATCCTTAAGCAGTAATCAGGCAGGAGGAATATTTTAAAGTAAATCTAGTTAACTGTTTCATTGTGTTTATTTGTAAACCATTATTTTCATATGAAAAAATATCAAAAAACAAGGAAGCCCATTTTAAAAGTGCAATAAGACATTCGGGGTGTGCACTGAACATATCCCAGACATTTCTGGGGCTGAAGTGGCACTAACGCCTGTAGTTTCATGTCTCACTACACCCCGAGCATGCAGTAATATCTGTTCAATGCACACCCCATCATGTCTTATTGCTCACATAATGCCTCTCAGTTTCAGTGCATGTACTCTACCATGATTGGAGCTCAAGTCACTTTCTGTAATATGTGCACCAGTCATAAAAAAGCAGCAGTCATGCCTGCTTTGCATTTTGACAGCATTTTGTCTCCTGTATGTGACATACAGCCCTGCAGCCACTGCAGGTGTGGTCGCATATGGAAACCTGTAGCTTTGGAGAATAAACAAAGATTGAGACTAGTGGGGTTACCTCTGTCTCATGAGCAGGCTGTCACTTCCATGAGGGATTGCACTGAGGACATGCAGTATCGCTGGACACATCTGACTTTTACAGCACCTTCTGACAACCCACAGCTAACTTTTAAAAAGTTCATAGTAAATACAAGTAAAACAAAGGTTACGGGGGTCCCTCAGCTTCAAGCAATATACTAAAACCTTTTGAACTTAACCCTGCCATTTTGGTGACATTTGCTTTGAAACAGATCAAGATTTATTATTATTTAGCTAGAAAG
The DNA here is from genome assembly GCA_016271365.2 of Neoceratodus forsteri. NCBI lineage: Eukaryota > Metazoa > Chordata > Ceratodontiformes > Ceratodontidae > Neoceratodus > Neoceratodus forsteri. Next base: position 420,970,213 of record CM057449.1, on the reverse strand, counting down.
TCAGGAAAAAAACTCATATAAAGGCCACAAATATTACATCTGTCCTGACTTTTCTGTAGCCACACAACATTAGAGGAAACATTGCTCATGTTCAGAGAAAATGTTATTGCTTTAGGGGCTGCCTTTGCTTTGCTCGCCCAGTGAAAGTTAAAGTGACATATCGAGGCTAAGTCTACATATTCTTCAACCAAGACCAGCTATCTATATTTTTGCAGTCTAGTTCAGGTACAGCTGAAGAACTACCAGATGATGATGTGTCCTGTGAATCAGATAGAGATATGATTAATGTTGCAGCTTTGGTTGAAACAAGAAAGACCTGAGAGTTGAAAAGAGATACATGTTCTATGTTTCAAGATGACAAGGAATTACTTGACTTTGTAACATGGCATTAATAGTAGTACAGAAATAGGAAAAAGTAATTGGAGCAAACAAATCACATGAGCAGAATGTAGCCGTGCATTAATTCCTTAGATATGCATGGCACCATACTGCAATACCAAAATTAACCGCTAATCACACAGCAAAATTGAAAGGACTTGTGTGTCCCAGCCAGCCACCCAAGGGATCGCGGCAATCGCGCAAATCATACCCTCCCATCTTCCCCAGCCACCCACTGAGTAGACACAGTAGGTGTCGCAACGTTCATATTGATAAAAAAACTCATAATCATTCCCATGTAACAAAGTGTAAAAATCACTGTCTGTGTATTTCTCTATGTCATTCAGAAAGTACAAATACATTGCAATGTTGAAAAACCCACACACCTTTTGACAATCAAGGACTGAAGAGACCTCAGGAAGTGTCACTGTAGCTGCTAGTAAGGTTTTGCTCTGTACTAAAGCCTGAAGCAGTACAAGGAAGGATTACCATGTCGCATAACTGATGTTTGTAGTTTCGGTGGTTGCCTTACCGCTCAGTACACAGACGCACAGTATAAATCTAGTAGCAGTGTTTTTATGCAAACTTGTAACCGAAATATAAAGTTTTCTAGATAAAAAAGTGACAGAAAATGTAGAAGCCTACTATTATGTGGTGCTATTCAAATAAGAGCAGAGCGACCACAATGCACCACGTTTACGAAGGAAATTGAAAAGCAGTAATTTGAGACAGTAACAGAGCGAATAACAGTTAAGTTGCTCGCAACAAATAGGGATTTTCTTAGTGTTCGCTATCTTTTCTTACTTATTGTAACACATATACATGAACAGCATTGTTACCAACTTGTCAGCCAAAACATTAATGTATATGAACTGTAGAACGTGCACAGAGACGTTTGCAGATAGAGAAAGCATTTCAGAGCTACAGAGGTGAACAATGTTTTGTAAACCACAATCATAGTTTTAAGTCATCGTTATGTAGTATGTAAGTGAACTGTATGTCAAAAAAGATGTAGCTTGCACTTGCCATGTTACAAGTGCAATAATCCCCTCGAAAGGAGGCATTTCCTAGGAATTAATGAATGGTTGGGTGGTAGGAAGCACTCACACCCTCCAACCATGCATTAATTCCTAGTAAATGCCTCCTTTCTCGGGGATTAATGCTTACTGCTCTCCTTCTTATTTTTCTCTATAAAGATTATTTCTACAATAGCTTAATAGTTTGTTTAATGGTGCAGTAATTGAACTGGGTATCATTAATTAAGTTTTGAAGGCTGGCCAGCTAACACAGGGGTAGTGTTACTACTTGCCATATGAACATATGAAATTGCCAGCAGAAACAGGCTTCATGGTCTATCGAGTCTGCTCAAGTGTGCAGCTAGCCCCTCATCACACAGCTGCCCCTCCTGCCCCTGTCCCAACCTCTCTTGAAACTACCCGCCATGTTTTACAGGACACGTATCTAGTCTGGTAAGGTGTTCCATTTGTCCACCACTCTTTCCGTGAAAAAATGTCTCCTCATCTCCCTCTTGAATCTTCCCCCTCCAATCTCAGTCCATGCCCTCTCGCGTCCCTCTCCCATCTTATCTGAAAAATCCCTTCTGTGTTGGTCTTGCTTATCCCCATCAGATACTTAAAGGCCTCAATCATATCTCCCCATCCCTCCTCTCCTACAGTGAATACATATTCAACTCTCCCAGCCTGTCCTCATAGGGCTTGCTCTCCAATCCCTGGATCATCTTTGTGGCTCTTCACTGCACCCCCTCTAACAATCTGATGTCCTTCTTCAGGAATGGATGCCCGTACTGCATGCAGTACTCCAGGTGGGGCCTGACCCAATTACCTATGCAGGGGTAGGATAACCTCCCTCCTTCTGGAGGAGATCCATCTTGCAATACACCCCAGCATTTTGTTGGCTTTTGCAGCTACTTTCCTGCACTGAGCAGAGTTGTTCATGCTCACCATAATGATCACTCCTAGGTCCTTCTCCTCTGTGGAGCTCCCCAACTGTACCCCACTCAAGTGATAATCCCTCCTCTGGTTCCTGGCTTTGAAGTGCATAACCTTGCACTTCTTGGCATTGAACCCCAACTGTCATGTTTCCACCCAGTCCTGTATCTTAGTCAGGTCCTCCAGTAATCCTTTCCATCCCTCTGTGTCATCAACCACAGCTCCCATCTTGGTACAATCTGAAAACAGACTGATCTTGCTCCAGATATCTGCAATAAAAATCCCAAACAGCACCGTTCCCAGTACCAATCCCTGTGGTACCCTGCTTATCACTGCTCTATGTGACAAGAGGTACCCCCACCACCACTCTTTGCTGCCTTCCCCTTAGCCAGTTTGTGATCCATTTCACCATTTTTGGTCCTGCCCCCACATATTCTAGTTTCCACCCCAACCTCCCATGTGACACCGAATCAAAGGCCTTGCTGAAGTCTAAATACAGTACATCCACTTCATGGCTCTTGTCCAATTCCAACATCACACAGTCATACAACTTTACAGGGTTTGTCTGGCAAGATCTGCCTACTATAAACCTGTGCTGTTGACCATCCTGGAGACCATTTCCTCTAAGAAGCTCACTAGCCTGTCTTTTAGTATGGCCTCCATGAACTTTCCCACAATCAATGTGAGGCTCAGTGGCCTATAGTGTCGTGGTTCATCCTTTGGGCCGCTTTTGTGGATGAGCACCACATGGGCCATTCTCTAGTCCTGCGGTACACATCCCAAGTTCAGGGAGGTACTGAACAGGTCAGCCAGTGGCCCCGCCAGAATCACTGCCAACTCCCTTAGTACCCTAGGGTGAATGCCATCAAGTCCAGGTGCTTTGTCCACCCTTAATGCCTTCAAACCATCTAGTACCCTGCTCTCTGTAATCCCGACATCTGTTGTCCCTTCCCCCTTGCTTGGGGTATATGCCCTCTTCTCCTGTGTGAATACAGAGCAGAAGTATTCATTCAGTACCTCTGCCTGCTCTGCCCCTTTCTCCACCCACCCTCCCCCTTCCTTCTTAATCCTCACTATCTGATCCTTGTTCTTTCTCTCTCCAATGCAATGGAAGAAGTATTTTTCTCCACTTTTGATTCCCCACACCAGTCTTAGCTCCCTGGATGCCTTGACCACCCTGACCAGTTTGGTAACCTCCCTGGACTTCCCCATGTATGTATCCTTATCTTCACCCCTCCCCAATTTCCTGTACTTTCAGAACACTGCCCTCTTGGCCCGCAGCCCTTCCATAACCTCAGCCAACTGTATTTCTTTGCCCTTCCCTTCTCTTCTTGCTTTTCTTCCTAGTGCAAGACTCTGCTGCCTCCGCCAGCCCTTCCTTTATGATGTCCCATTTCTGGTCTGCATCCATATGTGGCTGCATTTCTGCCATGTGCCTGCCCAAAATTTCCTCCACCTTCTTAAAGTCCACCCCCCCCCAAATTCAATCACCCTTGTACCCGTGCCCTCTGTTTCCCTTTCCTGCCATCCTGATGACCCGGCCTGGGACATCTGGCACTGACAAGCAAGGTAGGGTTCTGGCATCCGTCTCAGATGCTTCCTGTCTAGGAGAGGGGGAGCACATCCTTTCACAGCATGACTGTTCCCTAGTGAACTGGGAAGGGTGCAAAATGTTACAGGGAATAATCGATCCCTCTGGAATGGCCTTACACCAGCACACTCCTGCTCACCTGGAAAGTGATGTGGAGGCATCACTTGACCAGAATGAGGCTGGCAGGGGAGTTCCAAAGGCAGCTAGGGGCTAATGCACCCTTCTTTTTTTTTTGTATTATTTATCTCCCCTGCATCTTGACCAGCCTCTCCTTCAGGCCGTTGCCAAGGACCATCCCCCTGGGACCCCATCGCCAGCTCTGGCATCATATCACAGCTGGCCCAGGGTAACCCGACGTAACCCTTCATCGGGCAGGTTCTCTCCTTCCTGGGAGAAAGTGCCCTACGGCCATCCATCTTGGCTGTGGGTGCTGCTGAGATTGGGTTAGCATGTTCAGGGCTCTGTGGAGGTGAGGGTCTGGGTGGCTGTCATCCTGCCAATTGAGGAGCCATTTTCTTTTTTCCTCCAAGCTTCCCTGGTTGTACCACATCTGTAGTGCTCCTGGTCTCCACTAGGGACCACTACAGAGTGAGGCATCTCCCCAACCCACCTCAGGAGAGAAGAGTAGTCATACAGACACTCAATCATCTCCTGCCCCCTGCCGACCCCCAGCACCGAGTCCGTTTCTGAACTCGGGTTGCCAGCATGGTTCAAGGTAAGGCACCAGTGCCTCAACCTTCTTTGCCAGCAGGCCCAATCCATGCACCCTTCTAACTGCCCTGAAAGGCACGCTGACATCTGTTTCTAAGAACTACACCCTGGGAAGTAATATAGTGGGGCTTACCACAGCAGCCATGAGTAGATAAAGTTGCACCACCCCCACAACACGGCCCTACTGACTCCTCCAGCTCTTCACCAGATCTTCCTCTCAGAATCTGACCATTAAATGATGTGTCTTCCTCCCAACTTATGAAACCAGGGTCAGGATTCTGGAGAGGGTGTCGAGCTGAAGCTGATGGCAGGTTGGATCAGAAGGGGACTCTTACAGCTGGCAGAAGGATTGAGGCAGTTGAATGATGGGCATGGCAGCTGGGCAGAAGAAATGTGTCAAAATAGAAAGCAAAATAATAAATAAATTAATTAAAGAACTAACTAAATCAATTCAATCAATAAATAATTGAGCAATAAATCTGCTGCAACCCCCCCATTGGTGCACCGAATGAATGACTGTGCCCTTGATGAGGAAGAGCATGGTCCATGGTACCACCCTGTCTCAGGGTAAGAGATGGTTGTTGCTTCCAGCAGCTCCATCCATTGTTTTACCTGATTCAAAATGGCTAACCAGGTGGAAATGAACTAAAACTCGCTGAAAGCCCCTTGTAAGCACTCAGAAACCAGAATTACTTTTCTTCTTACCAGGAGCTGTTGGGACATGGGCACCTTTTGCTATGGGGGTTAGGACATCTGCTTGGAAGTAGGTGCTGTAATAGTAATTTTTTTGATGAATTTTCTGATTCACTTTACCAGTAAGGAAATGTATTGAATCTGCACATAACTATTGCACCTTACTGTATGCGGATCATGGCCCGAGTACCTTTGGTCACAAAAAAACATTGCATTATATACTGGAGGCTGGATACAAAAAATTAAAAACAATTCAAAGTTACAAGAGCTGGGAACTGTATTTATGTTGGGTTGTTTTGTGTGCTTTTGTAATGGTTGCCTCCACTGTGTGCATTCCAACCTTTTTGGATAAGAAACATTCCAAATCACTTTCTCTCTCCTTTACTGAGACAGCAGTACCTGCTTCCTCACATGCTGTCTCCTTTACTGAGATGGCAGTACCTGCTTCCTCACATGCTCTCTCCTTTACTGAGACAGCAGTACCTGCTTCCTCACTTTCGCTCTCCTTTACTGAGACAGCAGTACCTGCTTCCTCACATGCTCTCTCCTTTACTGAGACAGCAGTACCTGCTTCCTCACTTTCTCTCTCCTTTACTGAGACGGCAGTACCTACTTCCTCACTTGCTCTCTCCGTTGCTGAGATGGCAGTACCTGCTTCCTCACTTGCTCTCTCCTTTACTGAGACAGCAGTACCTGCTTCCTCACTTACTCTCTCCTTTACAGAGCCAGCACGTATTGCATGGCAGTACAATTAATTCATGCTGGTCAAAGGGATTCAAATCAGGTAACTGCTACACAGATAACTACTGGCCTTCACAGCTCTGTCATGATGGCTTGACCCTACTACCATAGCCAGGGTATGACCTGCAACATTGTCCTGGACTTTCCCAGACCCTTTTAGGATTAGGCATCTATGCGCACCCAAAAGTAACTTGTCTCACCTTAGCTACTTTCAGTCCTGGAATTCCCTGTTATGCACCTTTGAACTGACCATTCTCCTCATTTGGGGCTTGAACTGGTATACTGGCAGGGTGGACATATGTTCAGGGAAATAATGTTGTTGCTTACTGGGCCAACTGGACCAGCATCCCCGTACCATGTCCTTATGCCCTGGAACTCCTGATGCCTTTACACACCTGGCAGGGGATACATCAGCCAGAGCTCCACATACTGCAATACCTCCTAGCCTGTAGCCCTAGGGAATAGCCTGGCACTGCAGCCACAAGTGCACAGCTTACCTTTGGGGACCTCCTTCTTTCTCTGAGACACTCTCCTACCTCTCCCTAAGCATGTGGCTCTAGTCCTAATTCCTTCCATTCTCTAGTCCTACTGGCTGCCAATGTTGTCCTCCATACTCCACAGTACCCAACACCATTTTCAGACCCAATGACCATCAGGTGGCCCTTGTTTAGGTGGCACCACCCAGGATACCCTCACCCTCTCTGGGATCCCTTTCATTGTTCCAACTATCTGTTCCACTGTTTGGATCACCTTCCGCTATCTGCCCAGGTGAAGAATGCCTCAAGTATCTGATGTCTAACTTTGTCAGAGCTAGGCCTGCAGATGTGCCATGTGATTCCCTCATATTGCAAGGTGTTTAAACCTGGTGCCACCATCAGACATGAGCAGGAACTATGCACCCCCAGCCTGTGTCCTGAGCCGGCCACCTATTGAAAGTCATACTGTGATCACCCCTCGGAGTGCAACACAGCATCCCTGACACTCAGCTATGAATCTGGCAGTGTTTGCATGCTTCCCCATGTCAGTACCATGGCATAGGGCACTGGACTGGTTCTTCACTCATTCCCCTCTGACTCCCACTAGGCAAGGGCAGCTGGTATATTATGCTTCCTACCACTGCTCCTCTTAGCTCTGGGATGGCTAGCCCCTAGTTTTCCTGCCAACAACTCCACTCAGGACCCCCATGGTGACATGAAGGCACACTGCTTATACTTTCTTAGCTCCTCCCACCATCACTATCCTTCAGAGGGCAATGACACTCAGGCCTAGTAACAACCATGCCCCCTACTGTAGGGTGGGGTTGTTACAGTGTAATCTTGAATAATTCTGAAATACTGTGGGAATTATTGCTCTATTGGAACTGTAGTATTGTTTTAACTGCTGTGTAGCCTTAAAAACCTTTTGATGACCTTTTTGTTACACTATACTTGCTGCAGTATTGTTTTATTTATGTGACTTATCAGACTGTAAATTTGGGAATCATTTTTCTTTTCTTGTACTTCTTTCCTGGTCAACATTTTTTGCTTTTCATGCCATATAACATTTCTTTTTCATTAGTAGACTGGGTGCACAAAAAAATGAATAACAATAAAGTAAAAAAAAAAAAAAACCTGAACAACTGAACTAAATGTATTGGCTCCAGCTGCATTCAGACTGCTTTATCTACAACAGAGCAACCATTGGGCAGCAGTCTAAGCGTTGCATTAAGGTACAGTACAGTATGTACAAACCCAAGCTACTGATTCATGATATACAGTACCTTACATCATTTCCAAAGATAAGCTACACAACTGTAATTGTAATGTTGGGTTACAAACATTTTCTTATGAATTTTCTTTTATTATTTTGGAAAAAATATGTAAAAGAAAACTTGAGATCTTGAACATACAGTAGAGAATAGGACATATAGATGACAATGTTTAAAACGCATGAGTCCCAACGTTAAAAATCTTTATTTTTAGGATTAAGTATCATCATCAGTGATGCACACTCCCCCTCCTCCTCCACTCTGTCCCAGTCACACACACTTCACATTCTGTGAGCATGGCTCAGTAGGTAGTGCATCCATCCTTGGACTAGATGATTATGGGTTCTCGTTCCACACCGGGTCATGGGTTCATATCATACACTCTGGAAGCTCAGCGCAGTACTAGTGACTGAGATGCTGTACTGTTGGGCTGTGTCGTGCTTCAGATGAGACTTTAAACTGAGGTCCCTTCTGCCCAACTCTGGTGCTATTCTTCAGGTGTATCCTGCTAGAAATAAAAGAACCCAAGGTCCTTTTTGCAAGATTCACAGGACAGCAGACAGCATGGCTTCATAAGTGGCACATCCTGCCAAACAATCTGGTGGAGTTCTATGACTTGGTAACTAGGCAATTGGATGGGGGCCATGCAGCGGATGTCCTTTACCTGTACTTCAGTAAGGCATTCGACTCTGTGCTGCATGGAAGGCTGGGAAGTAAATTAGAAGGCACAGGGGTGGGTGCAAAGCTGGTGAGATGGGTAGGGAACTGGCTTCAGGGAAGGCAACATAGAGTGTTAGTGGGTGGGGAGCTCTCATCCCCAAGGGTAGCGATGAGCGGTGTTCCGCAGGACTCGGTGTTGGGACCAGTGTTGTTTGGGATATTCATTGCAGACATATCATTGGGCATCAAAAGCAAGATCAGTCTGTTTGCTGATGACACCAAGATGGGAGTGGAGGTGGATGACCTAAGGGGATGGCAGGTGTTGCAGGATGATCTGACAAAACTGGAAACCAGGTCAGACACCTGGCAACTGGGCTTCAATGCCAAAAAGTGCAAGGTGCTGCATTTTGGGGTGAAAAACCCAAGGAGAAGTTACCAGCTGGGAGGAGTGCAGCTAGCCAAGACAGAGGAGGAGAAGGATCAGGGGATGCTCATTACGGGGTCAATGAACAAATCAGCACAATGTAAGGAGGCAGCCACAAAGGCCACCAAAATGCTGGGTTGTGTTGCAAGGGGTATCTTCTCGAGGAGGGGGAAGTGATTCTGCCACTGTATACTGTAGATCATTAGTTAGACCGCACTTGGAGCACTGCATGCAGTACTGGTGCCTGTATCTGAAGAGGGACATTAAGTTACTGGAGGGGGTGCAGTCAACAAAGATGATCAAGGGGCTGGGGGACTTACCACATGAGAGGAGGCTGAGGGAGTTGAACATGCACTCACTGGAGTAGAGGAAGGACGGGGGGTATGATTGAAACCTTCAAGTACATGAAAGCAATAAACAAGACAGGTATGGAGGGGTTATGCAAAGTAAGGGAGGGGAGGGACACCTGAGGCCATGATATGAGACTGGAGAGAGGAAGGTTCAGGAGGGAGATGAGGAGACACTTTTTACAGAGAGGGTGGTAGCTGGGTAAAATGCATTACTGGCAGAAGTGGTATCCAGTAGAACAGTGGACTGCTTCAAAAGGGGCTTGAATATGGCAAGAGGGAGGGTCAAGGGAGGAGAAAGGTGGGAGGGAGTGGCTGCTGCATAATAAGGGGTGCTAGCTGCATATTCAAGCAGACTTGATAGACCACTAGGCCTTTATCTGCTGGCAAATTTCGTAAGTTCATATGATTAGATTTTCTCGGTGTCCTGGCCAGCATTACACTTCCCATGAAACCAGAGCAGGAGTATGGTGGATGGGCAGAGAGAGACAGTGAAAAAGCAGGGATACTGAATGAATATTTCTGCTCAATAGTCACAAAAGAGGAGGAGGGAGAAGTGCCTAATCCAATTAACAGAAGCACTCTGGATAGGGTGGTTGATCCCAGTCCTTTCACAGAAGAAAGAGTTCTGAAAGAACTCCCAAAACTGAAGGCGGACAAAGCAATGAGCCTGATGGAATTCACCCCAGAATTCTAAAAGAATTAAGGGGAGAACTAGTGAAACCATTGACTACCTTTTTTAACAAATCATGGGAGAATGATGTGGTACCTGAGGACTGGACAAAGGCTGATGTGATTCCCCTTCACAAAAGTGGGACCAAGACAGAGGCAGGAAACTACAGACCTGTCAGTTTGACCTCTGTGGTAGGGAAAGTGATGGAATCACTTCTAAAGGAAAGACTTGTTGAGCACCTAGAGGCCAGTGGGGCACAGGACCCAATGCGGCATGGGTTCACAGTGGGAATGTCATGTCAGACGAATCTAATTGATTTCTTTGACTGATTGACAAAAGTAGTAGACCAGGGAGGGGCTGTGGACATGGTCTACCTAGACTTTAGCAAGGCTTTTGATGCAGTCCCACACAAAAGATTAATAATCACATTAACCAGCCTGGGAATAGGTCCCAGAATGGTAGCCTGGGTAAAACATTGGCTGGACAACAGGACACAGAAGGCAATTGTAAATGGAGTCCACTCTGAAGAAAGAGGGGTTACCAGTAGGGTACCGCAGGGTTCAGTACTGGGTCCAGTCCTTTTTAATGTCTTTATAAGTGACATTTGCAGAGGGATTGAAGGAAAGGTATGCCTCTTTGTGGATGACACAAAGATCTGCAATGGGGTTGATACACAAGGAGGCTGGAAAGGATGAGAAGGGACTTGGCAAGGTTGGAGAAACGGTCGAAGTATGGCAGCCTAGATTCAATGCAAAGAAGTGCAAAATAATACACCTGGAAAACAAAAACCCAGGGGAAGATTACACAATGGGGGGGGAGGTAGTAACAACAACAAAAATGGAAAGGGACCTGGTGGTAATCATATCAGATGATCTTAAAGTTAGCAAGCAATGTGAGAAGGCAGTAGGGAGGGCTGGGGGGATATTGGGATGTATAGGTAGAGGAATCATCAGCAGAAAACAGGAAGTTGTTATCCCTCTGTACAGACAGTTGGCGAGACCCCATCTGGAGTACTGCATCCAGTTCTGGAGACCCCATCTCCGCAAGGACAAAGATAGGATAGAGGCAGTCCAGAGGACAGCAACTAAAATGGTGCAGGGTCTGCAAGAGAAGCCATATGAGGAGAGACTAAAGGAGCTTAATATGTATACCCCTGAGGAAAGGAGGGAGAGAGGGGACATGATAGAAACTTTTAAGTACCTCAGCGGAATCAACAAAGTCCAAGAGGGTAGCATCTTTCAGAAAAAGAGACGTGCAAGAACAAGGGGACACAATTTGAAGATAGAAGGGGGTGGTTCAGGGGCAAAGTGAGGAAGTATTTTTTCACAGAGAGGGTGGTGGACATATGGAACAGCCTTCTGGAGGAGATTGTGGGGTCTAAAACTGTGGGTGAATTCAAGAATGCATGGGACAGACATAAGGCAATTCCTTTGGGGGGGGTAGGAAGAAATAGGCTGTTGGTTAACTAGGATCTACAGCTTATCCTGTAGGTAGGGGAATGGGCAGACTAGGTGGCCAAATGGTCCTTATCTGCCATCAAAGTCTGTTTCTATGTTTCTGTAGTATTCTGTATGAAAACACTATATGAGAATACATGCATGTTTCAGTTGGTATACCACAAAATAAAGCTGATGCATCAGTAAAATAAACTGGTCCTCAGCATTACTATACTTTTCCATTTGCAATAACATTTCTACAGTAACACATTTTTTATACAGTTTCACAAACATACTAGCAGGTTTAAACAGTTACACACATTACTCTCATAACTCTAGTTTGTATCACCTGTACTTTAACCCACAATGCTTGGGGCCTTTTCCTATCAGCTACACTAGGACTGCATGGGGCAAGGGCATTGGTACACTGATTTGAGGGCTTAACTATCAGCCTATAAGTAGCAGAATAACTCAGTTTAGGAAGAGAGCTTTCAGAAATATACACCCCTTTGTGAACTACATGTAAGGGAAGATCTATAGGCCTTTTAGGGGAGTCACAACTGAGGTGTATCACTGGTTTGGTGGCTTTCCCTGACTTTCAGTGAGGAACAGACACAGGTTCAGTTCTTTCAGCATGTGCATTGGGGTTTCTCAGTCTCGGTTCATTGATTGTCAACAAGTCTGCTTCTGTAAAAAGGGTTGCCTCTGCACCCGTTATCTGTTCATTATTGGGAGCACTTTCAGCTTATGACTCTGTTTGTTCTTGTTCAACAACATTATTGTCTATACTTGGTTCTGAAGACATTCCAGGTTCGTCATTAAGAGGAAATTCCATGGAATTTAAATCTTGCAACACTTGACTAATACTCTCAACATCATTTTCCATAACACTGCCAGATTTATTGTTTTCAAACAGTCCTGTATTTACTGGTATGTCGCCAGTGGTGCTTTCTGTCTCTGGTTCTCTTTCTGGAAGTGGTAGCCCGAGTCGGTAGTCTGTGACATGGGTGCCTGATTCTGGGTGACGCGATATGGGCGAAAGCCCGAAAGGCGAGGGGGCATGGAGGGTGACCGGATGGTGGGGTGGGCACTTAGAGACAGGATGTCGCTGTATGTACACGTAAGTGAGGAGCAGCACGGCAAGTGTGGCCTGAGAGGGGCAGAGGGATGGTGGTAGCATTGCAGCCGGCTGCTAAGCTGCGCCATTGCATCTGGTTATTCCGCTTGTGGTGCATGGGGTTCCGGTTCAGGTCTGGGTCTGGACGCTAGATCGCTTTTGTTGCGCCCAGCCCTAAACTTGTGTTTTTGCTTTCACCCCGACATACACCCCCCTGGAGTTGAGAATCCTTAAGTATGGGGGTGCATGGGGCAAGTTTCATGTGGGGGTGGCTCTACACAGAAAGCAACCCATTGAGTCTCTGGTGCCATTCCTCCTTGCGCTAGGTTGTCAGGGTGGCAAAATTGTTTTCACCACCCTGACTTTGCAAATAATGCAGGTCACCATTCGGCGCACGCCATTATCACATAAAACTCCTGAGTCTCAGTTCACGAGGAAGCTGGCAGGAAGGATTTTCTGAATCCTGTCAGTCAGGTCTTTACTCTACCTGCATCTTCAGGCAGGCGGCATGAATGTTGCGTGTGACCATTCCCTGCACAGCGATAACAGAACACCACATCTGAGTTTACTGGCTTCCTCTTTTCAAGTCCACTGCAAATCCTTTGTTGTCAGACAAATCTAATTGATTTCTTTGACTGGGTGACCAAAGTAATAGACCAGGGAGGGGCTGTGGATATGGCCTACCTAGACTTTAGCAAGGCATTTGACACAGTACTGCACAAAAGATTAATAATCAAGTTAGCCAGCCTGGGAGTGGGTCCCAGGGTGGTAGCCTGGGTAGCAAACTGGCTGCACAACAGGACACAGAAGGTAATAGTGAATGGAACATATTCCGAAGAAAGGGGGGTTACTAGTGGAGTACCTCAGGGCTCAGTACTGGGTCCAGTCTTCTTTAACATCTTTATAGGTGACATTGCAGAGGGTCTGGAGGGAAAGGTATGCCTCTTTGCAGATGACACAAAGATCTGTAACAGAGTTGATACACAAGGGGGGTTAGAAAGGATGAAAAGGGACTTGGCAAGGTTGGAGGAATGGTCAGACATATGGCAACTTAGATTCAATGCAAAGAAGTGCAAAGTAATGCACCTGGGAAACAAAAACCCAGGAGAAGAGTACACAATAGCAGGGGACATACTAACAACAACAAAAATGGAAAGGGACCTGGGGGTAGTCATATCAGTTGATCTAAAGGTTGGTAAGCAATGTGAGAAGTCAGTAAGGAGAGCCAGGGGGATACTGGGATGCATAGGAAGGGGCATCACAAGTAGAAAAAAGGAAGTGGTTATCCCTCTGTAGAGAGAGTTGGTGAGACCTCATCTGGAGTACTGTGTGCAGTTTTGGAGACCTCATCTACGCAAGGACATAGACAGGATGGAAGCAGTCCAGAGGAGGGCAACTAAAATGGTGCAGAGTCTGCATCAGAAACCATATGAAGAGAGACTGAGACAGCTTAATATGTATACCCTTGATGAAAGGAGGGATGGGGGGACATGATAGAAATGTTCAAGTACCTCAAGGGAATCAACAAAGTCCAGGAGGGTAGCATCTTTTAGAAGAAGAGATGTGTAAGAACAAGCGGGCATAATTTAAAGATAGAGGGGGGACAGCTCAGCGGTAATGTGATAAAAAAAATTTTCACGGAGAGAGTGGTGGATGAGTGGAACCGTCTTCCTGGGGAGGTTGTTGGGTCTAAAACAGTGGGGGAATTCAAACATGCATGGGACAGACATTAGGCAATTGTAGTGGGGGTGGCAGGAAGCAGGCTGTTGGTTAACTAGAATCTGCAGCTTATCCAGTAGGTAGGGAAATGGGCAGACTGAGTGGGCCAAGTGGTCCTTATCTGCCATCGAAGTCTATTTTTCTATGTTTCTGTGTTATACAAGGCCATAATCACATTGCACAGCTGATCAAACTGATCCTCTAGCTTGCGGAACTGCACTTCCCAGGTGAGGGTTGGGGCATTTTTCTCTAATGTCTGGACCTCTGGTAAGAGCACTCAGGTGGGTCTCTCTCTTTAGCCACACGTGATCCTGGAACTGGCTCCACAATGCCTTCCCTTTCGGCTTGGTGTTAAGCCCATTTTACAGCCTGCATTAACTCAACAAAGGATAGGGCACCCTGCACACAGTGCCGTGTGTGCATTCGAAGCATAATTTAGCAGTGTCAGTGGCTCAGTAGGTAGCAGACTCGCCTCTGAGGCCGGGAGATCAGAGGGCTGTGGGTTCAGTTCCCACATCTGGCACTTGGGTTAATATCCCAGTACTGACACTGTAGTGCAGCATGAGAGGGGTGCTGCACTTCTGAGGTGCTGTCTTTCGGATGAGACGTTAAACCGAGGTCCCATCTGCCTGGATTGGTGGTAGTTCAGGTGGATGTTAAAGATCCCATGGCACTTATCGAAAAGAGTAGGGGTATTTTTATTTAAAAACAAAACATATGTACAAACTTTTTCAGAAACAAAACAAAAATACAGCAATAATACAAATGTCAAAACCAGAAAACCATCAAATATGTGAAAAAATACAATAAAGAAAACATCTCATAAGCAAATAACACAGTGAATCAAAAGAAATTCCAATATCATTCCATATGCCTGTCTTAAGAGATTTCCTTTCTTTCTTTGAAGTAACCAAGGTAATTCAATATTTTTGTAAATAATTAATTGCAGGGTAACGCTGCTGAAATAAAACCAACATCTAATCTGCCACACCCAGTACAATATTACAACTGCCACTATGTTCAAAGTACTAGGATTGCAAGATGCCCAAGTATCTGGAAAGACCAAAGAAAAGATCTTTCTGATCCCAGTGGCACCATACCTTGTTCCAAAATGTCGACGCCTACAAAAACCAGAAACGAAGAATAAATGGGCAAGAAAATATAAATGAGACATTGTCTCTACTGTATCTGACAAGAATCACGGAAACAATATCTGTCAGCTATTTGCTTGTGTTTCAAGTTACCGCTAACATTAATTCTACCGTGGACTCCTAACCAACTAATATCCCACACTGTGATAGGGATCCGTGATCAATTGCGATTACCAATTTGTAGTCCGTCTGGTAATGTAAAGTCTGGAAAAATGTCTTCGGTAAAGTGAGATGTAATAATATGTGTATATAACTGTTTTCTAGTGAGGGTTTTGATCATCTGTACTGTTATATGCCATGTCTTTAACATATCAAACGTTATCATCCAATCTGGAGATAAAACATAACGCCTTTTGTTTTTATGTAGAAAAATACCTACAGTCCATTCCTGAAAAATTTCAGTGAGGGACATATGCACAAAGGGGAT
Source organism: Neoceratodus forsteri (assembly GCA_016271365.2). Lineage (NCBI taxonomy): Eukaryota > Metazoa > Chordata > Ceratodontiformes > Ceratodontidae > Neoceratodus > Neoceratodus forsteri. The sequence continues at coordinate 420,954,449 of CM057449.1, read as the reverse complement.
CCAAAGTTTTAGAGATTCCGTAACCAAAGGTTTCAAATTGGTAATAAAAAAAATAGAAAAAAAGAATACTATTGGGTGAATCATAGTCACACCTCCTGACGATATAGGACTGTAATAAAACATTACGTTTAATGGGATTTAAACGACTACCCCAAAAACAAGAAAAGAAAAGACTAAGGAGAGGGACGAAAAAACAAACGGAAAAACATGTGCTACATGTAAAAAAATGGGTAGTAAACAGGTCTTAATAAAAAAAATACGTTTCTTTTTGCCTAGATACCATTTATTCCATTTACATATCCTTTCCCTGCCTTTGTTTATACACAGCTCCCAATTATATTTGGCCATATCTGGAATACCAAAATAAAGTCCTAATAATTTATGCGGAGTATCCACTAGTTGAATACCAGCAATCGAGCCTACAGTTGTGAAAGACACAGTGAAATTAAAGCATACACTTTTTTGTAAATTTAACCGAGAGCCAATAACTGATAAAAAAAATGGGTAATACTGTACATAGTAAGTGCCCTATCAGGACCGTGGGACAAGAACACATAAGTCATCTGCATAACAGATTACTTTTGGAATAGTTTTATCATGAAGGCCTAGAAGTCTTGGGGATTTGGAAAGAAGTCGAATTATAGGGTCTAGAGCGATAACTAATAAAGGGCTTAAAGGGCAACTCTGCTCACCCCTCGGATGTAGCAAGGGGAACCAATTCTACCATTAACATATGGTCTTACATAAGCTAGAGAATAGTATAAATGAAGCCAATCAATAAAAGGACCTCGAAACCCATACATTAAGTGTTAACCAATAAATTCTTGAGAAATACGGTCAAAAGCTTTGGAGAGGTCAAAATTAAATAAATAACCGTATAAGACTTTTGTTGACCTTGGGAAAATAATTCCAAAGTAAAAGCAAAGCATCATGAATAGATCTGCCAGTGACTGAACAATATTGGGATGGGGAGAGTACTGACGGTAAAAGTTTAGACAGTTGATTCCCTAACAATTTAGAAAAAATCTTATAATCAGTATTAAGTAATGTGATCGGTCTCCAATTTGTCAGGTCACATCTATCATCTTTTTTACAGAGAAATAGCATTAACCCCTCATACATCTGGTTAGTCAGTCGGTCTTCCTGCAGAAAGGCATTAAAAATAGCTAGTAACTGACTTGGCATATATTGCCATAAAGATTTATAAATTTCCGCTGAAAGACCATCTGACCCAGGAGCTACCCTATCTTTAAAACTAAAATAACCTGTCTCACTCCTCAGAGGTAAAAGGTGCCAGAAGTTCAGACTTCTGTGATGTTGTTATAGTCGGTACATCTAACGCCTGTAACAGAAGTTCCATATCAGGTGATTCAACAACAGGGGTCTCAAAAGTTGTTTTGATAAAAAATGTTACATATTTCATGAGATTGTTTTGTCCAGTAAGTACACGTGTTGATCATCACGCAATTGGTGTATTTGTTTACTATGAAATTTGTCAGTAGCTAGTTCAAAGGGGTTAAATTGATACTGTGTCCCAGTAGTACGATATTTTTGTTCAAAGAGAATAGTTTTTGTCTGTCATATTGTTCTTTAGCCAGAGCAATTTTAACTTCCTTAATATGGGCTGAACAATCAACATTATATATATGGGATTTAGAAAACAATTCCAACAGTTCAGCCTTAAAAACTTGCAGTAATGTGTCGTGTGTCAGCTAGAAACCTAGCATAGTATTTAAAGAAAGAAATCACATAGTTTTTAGTGTCAGTCCACCAGTCTATTATAGAATCGAAGAATCTCCACAGAGATACAGTCTGTAATTAGGTTCTGAAACCCTTTAAGAAACTCAGGAAGAGATAGCAAGGACGAGTTTATCTCCAAGTCCCCGGACCCTGTGCTATAGTCTCCTAACGGTATTCGAGACCTATTAAATGGTGGTCCGAGGTAGCCATAGGTGTAGTAATACCAGTCAACCTTAACAGTCTGAGAACAAAACCAAAAGTCTATTCTGGAGGTCAATTTTCCTTTTGAAAAGGTAGGTAACCGGGATTGGGCCAATATATCAAGTAGATGTGTCTCTTTAATAATGGTATTTAAAACAGACGTATCACAATAGGTTTCCTTATTAGGGGGGATGTCCAAGCTGGTATTAAAATCACCACCCCATAAAATAGTTCGGTTAGTAAATAAAAATGGTTTGATCAAACGGAAAAGCTGAACTCTGGTAGCTTTTTGTTGTGGTGCATAGATATTAATAAGTCGATATGGGGAATCATACCATAATAGATCCAAAATTAATACTCTTCCGGGAACTAAATCTACCATTTTTTGCAAAAGGAAAATTGAAGAACGAAAACAAAAGCCCACACCAGAACATAAATCCTGCCCTACAGACCAATAAGAGGGCCCTAAACCCCAGTTCCGTGAGGCAGTTGTGACTTCCTCCGCTATACAACCTAATGTCTTGCAGCAGTAAATATCATAATTTAAACTTTGTAATGCTGAAAAGGTTGCAGTGCGCTTATATGTAGGCCGAATACTATTAACATTAAGACTGGCTAGTCGTAAAAAAGACATAAGCAAAGGGAAAAAGGTAAACCACAGATAGCAATAACACTTCATTTCTTTTTCCGTGTTCTGACTGACTTTTTCCGTACAGGAATCCCAGAAGTAGTAGTTAATGGCACTGAGGCAGCCGTGGAAGGTTGGGAAAGAGAAGAGTCATCTAAGTCCTCTTCTTCCATAGCATCGCCCCAACTTTGTAACGGGTCATAGGGATTTGAGACTGGGATGGAGGCATAGTTATTGGGTCTACCTGTTTGGTAGAGCGAAGACAGCGAGTTGTCGCGTGGGAGGGTTGAATGATCCCGAGCCTTACATCTTCACTAACTGGAAGAGAAGTAGGTGGGTCCACAATTGGGGCTGGAACAACAGAAGTGGTGGGCAGCGACTGCACAATCAAATCTCCATAGATTCGGGAGGGGTTGGGGTCAACCATATCTGGTAAACTCTCAGAAGGAGGAGAAACTTCACAGACTGAGGTACCAAGTGGAGAGGCCTATAACTGTGTTCCCCATAGTGTGCACAGAGCTTGAGGGGGTGTTGTGCAGTAGCCGATGATTTGGCTATATATGAATCATGCTCGTGTAATCCGTGGTATTATGGGCCGCCCATGGACAAGTTTCAAAATGTGGAAGAATCACCACATAAGTTACAAGTTGGTGGTACCGTGCAAGATAGCACCGAATGACCTAGCAGACCACAAGAAGCACATTTCAACTGTTCACAGTCGGAACTTAAATGGGATAATGAACCGCATCTGTAACAAGAACGTGGCTGACCAGGATAAAACAATACACCTCGGTCCCTGCCTAGATAGAAACAATTAGGGAGGTGTTGTACCCCTGCTTCAGTGATTTTAAGTTGTACAGTAAACTTCCACCCTCCCGTCCAAAACCCATTGTCATCTATGACTGCATGTGGAACACCACTTACTGTACAGTGTTGCTCTAACCAATATACAATATCTAGTACATTAACTCCTTCATTTCGAAAGAGAACAGTTACAACTTTAGCCGTTGGTCTGGTAAGAGGAATAACAATAAAATGTTTCCAAACTGAGTCCATCCAGGCAGTATAATAAGCTGCCCAAAATTTATCTAATAATGCAGCAGTTCTGAATGAGATATCAAAGTTACGATCTCCTGAGGTATGAATAAAGGTATAAACATCAGCAGGGCAAATCCCTAGAGAGTCAATTAGTAGAGATTTGCCCACATAATGACAGTTAGGGGGAAGTTCTAAGCCTCCTTTATAGTGAATTCGGGCAACAAAACGTTTTCTGGCTGGTATGTCCTTATTTTTAAAGAGGGAGGCATAACTTACTGGTTTAAAGGCTGGTTTGTTGGGGAGGGAGGTGAGTCAGGAGGAACAGTACCTTTAACAGCTGTAGAGTCCCGATCAATACACCGGTCTTGTGGCATAGGGTCCGATGCTGTAGTGTCCAGAATCTCTGTGTCCGTGTTGTCTGGCGTTTTGATTCTTCCATCGATGTTCTCTGTGATGCAAAGGTCCATTTTCGGCTGGGAAACATCAGGGCTCCTGGATTCAGCCGAGGAAGGCAGAAGTGACACGGTGTTCCGGTCCGTCACCAAAATTGGTCCCTCCATCAACAGTGTACCGGAAAAACAGTCCTCCTGGTTCGAAGAAGCTGTTCCTGGCAACGGGATCGATGGATCTGGTATCCATGCCTCGGGGGTCTGTATCCAACCTGCCGCCTGCATTGCTCTTTCAGGGGACCAAGCAGCAAAACGGGCTGAAAAGGGGAAAGAATCCCCATCCATTTCTTGAACGCCAGCAATATCACCTTGCAGGTCAGCAGTGTTTGTCTTAACACTTTTTTTTGCCATATTAGAGCAAACTGTCTGTCCCAGTTCTAAACACTTCCGTTTCTTATCCTCCCTCAGCAGCTATATTCTATTAAGGCATTGGTCTCAATCCTATATCAGTGAATAAGTCAGACTGGGGTAACTCTTCATTTACCACTGCAGAATCATATTGTAACTCCTTTGTTGAAGAAAAAGCAACCTCCTCAAGTGTTGCATTGGGTATCTGAGGACCATCGCTCTACCACCTCCACTCCTGCCGGTGACTGAGACATTCTGAACCGAGTCCAGATGTCTCATGGGAAGGGTTCCCCACCCCTCAGAGTAGGGGAATTTCCCCGGTGTCCTGGCCAAATTTCCCTCATTCACTAAAAATACCACCAACAGCTTAATCTGGTTCAAGGTCAGTTGGCATTCATCTGTATCCCCCTCCCCTGGGTCGTGCCTGAAAATAGGCAGGATTTGTCTAGTGCACTTACCCGGTCAACAAAAGCTAAATAAAATAAATAATAAAAAGTTAGGATCCTCTACCAAGATTTAGACATGATCCATTCTAACTCAGTTTAAGTCCATGGGAGTGACTCCTCCCTGACTGAATATTTTTAATAGAACATGCTCAACCCTTAGCAGATAATCCGAGAGCAACTCTCCCTTGTGTTGCCCCATGGCCTTAAACTCCCATAGTAGGTGACTTACATCCTCATGAGGGTCAAAAACAGAGGTCAGTTTGTCCAAGTATTGCTACGCAGATGCAGTAGGCCCAGTAGATTGCAGCTCCCAGATAACATGCAATGCGGGTCCCTGTAGGGTCACCAAAATCTCCAACTGCTTCTACTCATCAGCCCTGGGCCATCTGGCTAGCATCCAGGCTGCATGTGCTCTCCAAGTCTCCCAGTCCTTTTCTCCGCTAAAGGTAGGGCGCAGTATCAGAGAATACACCATCCATGTTCCGGGGCAGCTGTGAGAAACATTTTGGCGCCAAATTTTTCCTGAGTGCCAGACATTTATTAGTTGAGCCACTAGAGGGCACTAATCCCAGTGATGCCTCCAAGATGTAACCCCTAGGTGGTGCTATCCTATGGGCTACTACCCCTGCCTGTATGGCTATGCACAGGTTAAGGGGCATGAGTTCTGTGAATGGATGCCTCTACCTGGATGAATGGTATTGGGGTAGCCTAACTGCTTTGTTATACCCCTCTGGGACACTATAACCACCCACCAACCCTTCTAGTGGCCCAAACAGTAACACAATAAAACATTCACATTCACTGAATAACAGTAATAATATGCTCACACTGTGATAGTTTAGACTACCCCCTGTTGGAAATAAGGCTATGGCATTTTTCTTTGAACCCCTACAGTCTAATACAGTAATATTTCTTAAATGTTTCTGAATAACTAATTTTTGTTTTTCTACTACTAGGGGTTGGCCACCCATTATAGTACCTCTTCTCCCTTGTCTATTCCCTCTTTGTATTCCTTTTCTTCCCCTGCCATATGTCCTTATGAGAGCGAGCACTAGAACAGTAGACTGACATTAAAAATAAAGACTAAATAATAATTAGCAGAAATAATCTGCACAGAGTTGGTTATGTACTTGTTTACTGTATCATGTTCACTAAAGAAGTTAATAAATGCTTAGTCAGAGACAGGACAATGTCTTTGTGAGCACTGCTGTGTTTTATAATGTGTAATAAATTTATGTATCCTGCAGAAATATAAAAGCAGTGAATAAAAGTTGTTTCTGATTGCCTGACATTGCAGCCATCGGGTGTGTGGAATACAGACGTGGGACTTGTCTTTTTAAAGCAGTTTGTATATAAACACTCTAAAGAGGGCATAACTAATGTGCAGAAACTAAATATAGGAGTGCTTCCTTTAGTATTCTATGCAGAGGTTGCTCTTACCTGAGCTAAGTCTTCTTGGAAAAAAATGTACTTCTAGGAGCCAGCAGCGTCATGATTAGACTATTATATAAAAAACTCCCCAGCTATCACTCAGCTGAAAAGGGGCAGAGTTTTCTTGTTTACAAGTAATTAAGAAGTCTTTCTCAACACCTTCAGTGACAGAGTATTAAAGGCAGAATGAAATAACTCCTTATGATTGAGTTTTCCCTCTGTATATACAGTCTGAACCCCCATATGTTTGTCCTAGCTAGAATATTCCCTGTATTAGAAAAGGGGTGGATCAGCTGACACTAGAGTCATAGGAGGACTGCCATATAAAAGCTGCCACTGAGCTAAGGTTAGTCAGATCATCCTGGGAGAGTGTCCTGAGAGGTTGGTCTGAGAGCACAGAAGTTGGTAGAAAACTGTACTGGTTAAAGTATTCTATACTGTGGCAGAATCACTGGAGGGAAGTGATTCTGACGTTCTAGGAGAGCTTATTTATTTCTTTATTTTATTCTTTTGTTTATAGTCTGAAGTTTAAAATAGTATTGCTTTATTATTGATTTGTTTTTATTTTTGTGTAGCATGATTTGCTCTATATTATTTTTACAAAAATAAACATTACACAGCATTTGTGTGTTGAACAAGTCTTGGAGTACCATGTATGCTTTCATTACCCTACCCCACGAACCCTACCACATAATTTGGTGTTAGAAGTGGGATCTGGTTGTCTTACATTGTGGGAGAAACCAGTATCCAGTACCAGACCTGGTACGAGGGGTAATAATAAGGCATGTCAGATGAGGAGGAGAAGAGTGATATGGCAACAGGAGGAGTGAAGACCTGTACACAGGTGCTGAAATTCAGAGAGATACTGATGATGGGAGTAGAGTCTGTGATGTGGACTCGAAGAGCGAAGGATCAGACCAAGGAGTTTCCAGAAGAGGAAGAATGATGGAGCCACTTGGAGGAACCACCAGAAGGGCTTCCAGAGCTGATGCGCTGCTAGCCATATAACAGTTGGAGATGGAGAAAGAGAAGGAACAGGAGCAACGGAGACATGACACCAGGTGGGCAGAAACACTAAGGGCATTTACGGACTTGGGGGCTGGTCGAGGGCAAGATGGGGGCTGATCAGATCAATACCAGAAAGATATAAAACTAATAAAGATGATGCCATCAGATGACATTGAGGGTTATCTGACCACCTTCAAGAGAGTGGCAGAAGCATGTGGGTGGCCTAGAACTCAATAGGTAGCATGCTTGGCCCTGTACTTAACTGGAAAAGCACAGCTGGCATACACAAATATGAGCACTAGATCTGCCCGTACCTATGATTTGGTTAAGAAGGAGATCCTTGAGAGGTATGACATTAATATGGAGATGTACAGGCACAGGTTCAGGACCCTCAAATACCAGAGTAATGATGCCCCTAGAAAAGTTTTTACATGCCTCAGGGGATTGCGTATGAAATAGATTCAGTGAGAAGGAAAGAATGTTGGTGAAGTGATAGAGACTATTGTAGTGGAACAGTTTCTCCAGATATTGCCCCAGGACATCCAGCTATGGGTTTGAGAACATAAGCCTGAGTCAGCAGAAATAACAATCACATTGGCTGACGACTACCTTTCTGCCCACCAGAATATCAAGAGGATAGTCAATAGACCCCTGGAAAATACCACTGCCAGAGTTAATACTCCCTCATGACAAACCTATGAAGCAAGGTATGGGAGGTATGATGTTAGGAATGATAATAGAAGAGGGATGGAGAGGTCCTTTCCACCTAACATCATATACAGGAACTGTAAATGACTGGGTCATATCGCCAGGTTCTGCCCCACAAAAAGGAATGACTCGGTACATCTTGCTTTAATAAATCCGAGATATTTTTCACCGATGTCCAGATTGAGGACAAAACAATTGCAACTCTAATTGACTCTGGTTGTAAGCAATCCCTGATAAGGACAGAATATCTAACCAGTAGAGAAAGGGGACCCAGTATGAGCATGGTGTATGTGTGCATAGGTATACACACCGTTATCCTACTGCAACGGTAGAATTGGTTATAAAGGAACATCCTACCTTAATTACTATGGGAGTAGTACCACATTTGCTTGTACCCATGGTGATTGGGCATGATTACCCAGAATTTACATCCCTCATTCTGGAAAAAGGAACTATTGTGGCAGCAATGATGAGGGCACAGGAGAATAAACAGAGAGATCTTGGGGACATTTTTCCTTTTCAGTGTGACATAGTTGAAGAACCGGAAAAGTCAAAACTCTCTCATAATGCCAAGAAGAAACAACAGAGACAATGGCATTTGGATCAAAAAGGGTTAACCCCAGAGACTATGGCTGATATCTTTAAAAAGGCTAATGTAATTATGGAATAAAAAGCTGATAAAAGTTTAGAACCTTTTTTTTCACAGGTGGGACAGATACCATCCCCAGGCAATCCTGAGATTATACATCAGAATGGGTTATTATATCATGTATGTAAGAATCCTGTGTCTCAAGAACATATTGCAATTGTTGGTGCCCTAATGTCTTAGAGATTATCTTTTGTATCTCAGCCAAGACCTCCCATGGGCAGGCCATGCAAGGAGAGACAGAACCCTAGGCCGATTAACCCAATATTTTTTTTGCCGGGGATTCATAAGGATGTGGCTAATTACTGCAGAGCCTGTGAAAGTTGCCAGTTAGTCGCACAGGTGGGAAAAAAGGATGTGGTTCCCTTGATGCCCTTACCTTTAGTGACAGTCCCTTTTGAGAAAATAGGGATTGATATGGTGGGGCCCCTGAACAAAAGTAAGAAATGCAACAGGTTCATCCTGGTCATTTGTGACTACACTAGCAAGTACCCAGAGGCCATTCCTATGAGGTCAGTGACCACTCCAAAAATAGCAGAGGAATTGATCAAAGTATTTAGCCAGGTAGGAACACCCAAAGAAATAATAACGGATCAAGGTAGTAATTTTAATGCTACTTTATTAAAAGAGCTGTACCAACTCTTAAGTATGGTAGCACTGAGAACGTCCCATTACCATCCCCAGACAGACGGACTCACCGAGAGGTTTAACCAAACCCTCAAGAGAATGTTGAGGAAGTTTGTCCATGAAGAAGATAATGATTGGGATAAGCATTCCAGAAGTATAAGGAAACACAGAAGGAGCAGGACAGAAAGCTGTACCAGTTAAGGCAGAAAGAAGCAGGGAGGGAAGTCAGAATAGCAAAGGCCCAAACTGAGGAAAAGATAGCCAACTCAGTTAAGAAGGGGGATAAAACCTTTTATAGGTACATCAGCGAGCGTAGAAAGACAAAGGGAGGGATAGTGAGGCTGAATAGAATGAACGGTGGTGGGCAGGGGACAGTGAAAATCAGGAATACTGAATGAATATTTCTGCTCAGTATTCACAAAAGAGGAGGGGGAAGTGCCTAATCCAATTAACAGAAGCACTCTTGATAGGGGGTTGATCCCAGTCCTTTCACAGAAGAAAGGGTTCTGCAAGAACTCCTAAAACTGAAGGTGGACAAAGCAATGGGTCCTGATGGAATTCACCCCAGAATTCTAAAAGAATTAAGGAAGGAACTAGTGAAACCACTGGCTACTCTTTTAATAAATCATGGGAGGATGGTGTGGTACCCGAGGACTGGAGGAAGGCGGATGTGATTCCCTTCACAAAAGTGGGACCAAGATAGAGGCAGGAAACTACAGACCTGTCAGTCTGACCTCTGTGGTAGGGAAGTGATGGAGTCACTTCTGAAGGAAAGAATATTTGAGTACCTAGAGGTCAATGGAGCACAGGATCCAAGGCAGCATGGGTTCATAGCGGGAAGGTCATGTCAGACAATCTAATAGATTTCTTTGACTGGGTGACCAAAGTAGTAGACCAGGGAGGGGCTGTGGACATGGCCTACCTAGACTTTAGCAAGGCATTTGACACAGTCTCACACAAAAGATTGATAGTCAAATTAACCAGCTTGGGAGTGGGTCCCAGGTGGTAGCCTGGGTAAAACATTGGCTGGACAACAGGACACAGAAGGTAATTGTAAATGGAGTCCACTTGAAGAAAGGGCGGTTACCAGTGGGCACCGCAGGGTTCAGTATTGGGTCCAGTCCTTTTAATGTCTACATCAGTGACATTGCAGAGGGACTGGAAGAAAAGTATGTCTTTTGCAGATGACACAAAGATCTGCAACAGGGTTGATACACAAGGAGGCGTGGAAAGGATGAAAAGGGACTGGGCGAGGTTGAGAAATGGCTGATGTATGGCAGCTAGGATTCAATGCAAAAGTGCAATAATGCACCTGGGAAACAAGAACCCAGGTGAAGAATACACAATGAGTGGGAGGTAGTAACAACAACAAACAGGAAAGGGACCTGGGGTAATCATATCAGATGACCTTAAGGTTAGCAAGCAATGTGAGAAGGCAGTAGGGAGGGCCAGGGGTATACTGGGATGTATAGGAGAGGCATCAGCAGCAGAAAACAGGAAGTTGTTATCCTCTGTACAGACAGTTGGTGAGACCCCATCTGAATACTGTGTCCAGTTCTGGAGACCCCATCTCCGCAAGGACATAGACAGGATAGAGGCAGTCCAGAGGAGGGCAACTAAAATGGTGCAGGGTCTGCAAGAGAAGCCATATGAGGAGAGACTAAAGGAGCTTAATATGTATACCCTTGAGGAAAGAAGGGAGAGGGGGGACATGATAGAAACTTTCAAGTACCTCAAGGGAATCAACAAAGTCCAAGAGGGTAGCATCTTTCAGAAAAAGAGACTTGCAAGAACAAGAGGACACAATTTAAAGATAGAAGGAGGGCGGTTCAGGGACAATGTGAGGAAGTATTATTTCACAGAGAGGGTAGTGGATGCATGGAACAGCCTTCCTGAGGAAGTTGTGGGGTCTAAAACTGTGGGAGAATTCAAGAATGCATGGGACAGACATAAGGCAATTCTTGTGGGGGGCAGGAAGATATAGGCTGTTTGTTAACTAGGATCTGCGGCCTATCCTGTAGGTAGGGAAATGGGCAGACTAGATGGGCCTAGCGGTCCTTATCTGCTGTCAAAGTCTATGTTTCTATGTTTCTATCTCCCTTTTGCCTTATTTGCCTATCATGAAGTCCCTCAGGCATCCACTGGATATTCCTCCTTCGAACTACTCTATGGTAAGAATCCCCGAGGACCACTAGAAGTAGTAAAAGAATGTTGGGAGGAGGGCAAAGATATAAAACACATGGGAATAGCCACCTATATGAAAGAGCTACGCCAGAGACTAATGAGGTATACCCATAATGCACATGAGATAGGAGTACAAGCACAAAGGAGGCAAAAACAGACTTATGATCAGGGGACACATGAAAAGAATTTTCTCCCTGTGGAACGGGTATTACTGTTATGACCTACATCTATTCAGAAAATGCTGATGAAATGGCAAGGACCCTTTATTGCATTAGGATGCACAGGGCCGATGACATATGAGATTGGGACCCCAGAAAACTAACATCAGAAAAAGATATACCGTGCAAATTTGCTTAAAAAATGGCAAGAAAGAGACACACATACAGCAGGTCTGTTGGTAATCCCTGAGAGAGAGGAGACAGAGCTAGACCTAGCATATAGCCATCTAGAGAAGCCTAAAGAGGGACAACAAATACTGATAGACCTTTCCCTGGAACCAGAGAAGCAGGATGAGTTAAGAGCAGTATTGCGAGAGTATCCCCACACATTTACCAGTACATCAGGCCTTGCTAAAGGGGTAGACCATACTATTAGAACTGACTCCCCCTATATGAAAGAAGCCATATAGATTGCCTGAATGAGCGCGGGTTGAAGTACATAGGGAATGGACAAGTTACAGATCCTGAATATAATTTAGCCATCTAAAAGTGCTTGGGGACCCCCAATTGTAGTGGTGCCAAAGAAAGAGAGAGAGAGAGGGATTTGCCTGTGTCTTGATTTTAGAGCCTTGAACCAGGTCTCCCAATTTGACACCTACCCCATACTGAGGATAGATGACATCCTAGATAGAATAGGAAATGCCAGGTATATATCGACCCCAGATCTCACCAAGGGCTATTGGAAGATCCCTTTAGAAGAAACATCAAAGGAGAAGACCGAATTCTGTACACCAATGGGATTATTTCAGTTTAGGACTATGCCATTTGGTTTGCATGGAGCGCCAGCCACATTTCAAAGATACATGAACCAGATACTGACACCTCACCAGAATTTTTGTGCAGCATATCTGGATGATGTTATCATGTATAGTCCTGATTGGAATACCCATCTGCAACACTTGAGGATGGCTATAGAGTCAATAAAAGCAGCTGGTGTGACCATCAGCCCTGCCAAATGTACCCTGGCAATGTTTGAAACACGGTATCTAGGATTCATATTAGGCAATGGTGTGGTAAAGCCTGAGACCCCAGCCAGAAACCAAAAAGCAAGTGAGATTTTTTCTAGGGCTGGCTGGATACTACTGGAGGCTTATACCCCAGTTTGCCACCATTGCTACCCCCCTTACAGAGCTGACCAAAAAGAAACATGGAAATAAGGTAAAAAGGTCAGAGGAATGCGAACAAGCTTTTAGAAACATAAAAGCAGTATTATGCTCCTCGCCAGTGTTAAAGAGTCCTGATTTTTCACACCCCTTTGAAGTCCATACAGATGCATCAGGCATTGAACTTGGGGCGGTGTTAAGCCAGACAATTGACGGAATTGAACATCCCATTCTATATATCTCCTGAAAACTACATGACCATGAGCAGAAGTATGCCACAGTCGAGCAGGAGTGTTTAGTTGCCAAATGAGAGATTGAAGCCCTGAAGTTTTATTTGTGGAGTGCTCCTTTTACTCTGATTACTGACCATAATCTGTTATGCTTTCTTCACCAGATAAAGGATGGTAATACTAATCAAATTATGAGATGGTACTTAATGTTGCAGCCTTACAAGTTTGTAGCAAAACACAGAGCTGGAACACAACATGTGAATGCCGACTTTCTCTCCAGGTATGGAGCCCCTGTTACTGATGGAAATAAAAATGTTTGTACTTGAAGTGTCTTGATTTTTCTAGAATAAAGAGATGTTACAAATTAGACACCCCAGGGTTGTATTTGAGTATTTCAGGTATACTTAGTGTAAAAGTATAACCTGTATGTTTGTATTTATAAGGGACCCTGGGGTGGTGCTACCATAGCGAGGGTGGGCAGTAATTCCATCCTACCCAGACATAAATGGGTAGGTTGTCTTGGAAACAAGACTGGTGAAACCTCTAGTTTCCGCTTGTCCATGGGGATGTGTGATAGTTCAGACTGCCCCCTGTTGGAAATAAGGCTATGGCATTTTTCTTGTACCCCTACAGTCTACTGCAGTAGCATTTCTTAAACTTTTCTGAATAACTAATTTTCATTTTTCTACTACTAGGGGTAGGCCACCCATAATAGTACCTCTTCTCCCTTCACTATTCCCTCTTTGTATTCCTTTTCCTCCCCTGCCATATGCCCTTATGAGAGCGAGCACTAGAACAGTAAACTGTCATAAAGAATAAAGACTAAATAATAATTAGCAGAAATAATCTGCACAGAGTTGGCTATGTACTTGTTTACTGTATCATGTTCCCTAAAGAAGTTAATAAATGCTTAGTCAGAGACAGGACAATGTCTTTGTGAGCACTGTTGTGTTTTATAATGTGTAATAAATTTATGTATCCTGCAGAAATATGAAAGCAGAGAATAAAAGTTGTTTCCAACGGCCTGATGTTGCAGCCGTCAGGTGTGTTGAATAAAGACATGGGATTTGTCTTTTTAAAGCAGTTTGTATATAAACACCCTAAAGAAGGCATAACTAATGTGCAGAAACTAAATATAGGAGTACTTCCTTTAGTATTCTATGCAGAGGTTGCTCTTACCTGAGCTAAGTCTTCTTGGAAAAAAATGTACTTCTAGGAGCTAGCAGCCCCATAATGAGGCTGTTATATACGAAACTCCCCAGCTGTCACTCAGCAGAAAAGGGACAGAGTTTTCTTGTTCACGAGTAATTAAGAAGTATTTCTCAACAGCTTCAGTGACAGAGTGTTAAATGCAGAATGAAATAACTCCTTTTGATTGCATGTTTTCCCTCTGTATATACAGTCTGATCCCCATATGTTTGTACTAGCCAGAACTTTCCGCTGTATCAGAAAAGGGGTGGATCAGCTGACACTAGTGTCATAGGAGGACTGCACTATTAAAGCTGTCACTGAGCTAAGGTTAGTCAGATCATCCTGGGAGAGTGTCCTGAGAGGTTGGTCTGAGAGCACAGAAGTTGGTAGAAAATTGTACTGGTTAAAGTATTCTACACTCTGGCAGAATCACTGGAGGGAAGTGATTCTGAAGTTCGAGGAGAACTTATTTATTTCTTTATAGTTTTCTTTTGTTTATAGTCTGAAGTTTAAGACAGTATTACTTTTATTGATTTGTTTTTATTTTTGTATAGAATGATTTGCTTTATATTATTTTTACAAAAATAAACATGACACAGAATTTGTGAGTTACATAGAAACATAGAAACATAGAAGTTGACAACAGATAAGGTCCGCAAGGCCCATCCAGTCTGCCCATTTCTTTTTCTACTTTATAAATGTGCCATCGGCCTTTGCTCTGTCAGTGGCCTATCTATTCATTCTAATCTGTATTGCTCCTATATGCCTATCCCATGCCTGTTTGAATCCCTGCACTGTATTCATATCCACCACTTCCTGAGGTAAGCCGCTCCATGCATCCACCACCCTTTCTGTGAAAAAGAACTTCCTCACATTACCTCTTAATCGGCCTCCCTCTAATCTCATGCTATGTCCTCTTGTCCTGCTATTTTTCTTATATTGAAACATGTTAGACTCTTTCACCTTGTTAATGCCTTTAAGGTGTTTGAATGTTTCAATGATATCTTTGAGGCAGTATAACGCAGTGGTTTAAGGCTCTGAGCTGCAAATCTGGTGACATCCAGCAGACCTGACCTGGGTTTGAATCCCACAACTTCCACTTGTGTACTATGTGACCCTGAGCAAGTCACTTAACGTCCCTGTTCTCCCAGATCGCTCCTGTAAAAAAAGCTTTCAGCTTAGTGTGCTACTCCTGGTTAAACAACTAAATAAAAAAAAAAATCACCTCTCTCCCTCCTTTGCCCTAGGGTATACACATTGAGCTCCCTTAATCTGTCCTCATATCTTTTCTGATGCAACCTCTGCACCATTTTGGTTGCCCTTCTCTGGACCGCCTTAATTTGGTTAATGTCCTTGTGAAGGTGTGGCCTCCAGTACTGTACGCAGTACTTTGTATGGGGCCTAACCAGTGTCTTGTAAAGAGGGATTATTACCTCCCTCTTCCAACTTGTGGTACCCCTACTAATACATCCTAACATCCCCCTAGCCTTACCTACTGCTTTAGTGGTCTGCTTGTATGATTTCAGGTCATCAGTGATGATGATGATGCCCAAGTTTCTTTCTTCCCTTGTGACTGCAAGCAACTCCCCTCCCAGCCTATAGGTGGCTTCAGAGTTTCTCTTCCCTATGTGCATTATCTTGCACGTCTTTGCAGTAAACCCCAGTTGCCACTCATCCAACCATTTTGCTAGTTTATCTAGATCTCTTCTCATTCTGCCCACCCCATCTGGATCATCTACTCTGTTGCAGATCTTGGTGTCATCTGAAAAACAGACAAACCTTACCCTCCAGTCCATCTGCAATGTCACTGATGAAGATATTGAAGAAGACTGGCCCCAGGACTGATCCCTGAGGTACCCCACTTGTGACTTGCATCTCTTCTGACTGTATACCATTTACCACCACTCTCTGTTTTCTGCCCCTCAACCAGTTTGCCACCCAGTTGACCAACTTCTGACCCACCCCGAGCCTACCCAGCTTATTAATCAATCTTCTATGTGGAACAGTATTGAAAGCTTTGCTGAAGTCAAGGTAGGTGACATCATCTCCCCCCCCTTGGTCCACCACTCTGGTTACCCAGTCAAATAAATCTATGAGATTAGTTTGACAGGACCTTCCTTTTGTAAACCCATGCTGTCTTGGATTCTGTGCTTCTATGGATTCCAGGTGTTGCACTATCCTTTCCTTAAGGAGTGCCTCCATAATCTTGCCCACTACTGAGGTAAGTCTGACTGGTCTGTAGCTTATTGCCTCCTCCCTGCTACTACTCTTGTGGAGTGAGATCACATGAGCCCTTCTCCAGTCTTCTGGGACCTCTCCTGTGCTCAGAGACTCATTAAACAGTTCTGATAATGGCTCTGCTAGTTCCACCCTTAGCTCCTTTAGTACGCTGGGATGTATGCCATCAAGTCCCATTGCCTTGTCCACCCTGAGTTTATCGAGCTATTGTAGGGGACACTTTCTTTTGTGAAGGGACTAGTGCTCACCTCCCTGCCCCCTGTGTCCATGATGCTGAGCTGTGGGCCCCTACCTTCTCCTCAGTAAATACTGAGCAGTTGAACAAATCTTGGAGTACCGTGTATGCTTTCATTACCCTACCCCATGAACCTTACTACACATACCCCTCGTGCCAACTGCCAGGGCTGGATCTGCTGCAATTGCCCTGGCGACCCCCTGGAAAATAAGATGAGCTATACAACAATGCAAAATTACCTCTGTGACCCAACTAATAATATGCACACTAGCCAGGTTAAACATGAAACTGATGATCAGGTTTATTCAGGGGAAGTGAACAAGGCAGGGGCATGAATTTAGTAGAATGATTGGCACTCTTTTTAAATTCAGGCTGATTAGGCATGTATTGCACGTTCTGATTAAACAGTCCCACAACCTTGGGTATCCAGTATGTTATGCAGGCTAGCCTGAAGCGTTGCCTGGGGTGGCCAGAATTTCAGCTGTTGTTGGGGCCCTTAGGAAGGAAACAGTTAACATGTGTACAACCCAAATAATTGTAATCTTGAGCTGGATGGCTCAGTCCATTTGCAGTAACTCAGAATAAAATAATCAGATGGCACACAATGATTTACAGCTGTGGTTGCAGGGAGCTACCCTGATTTGTACTCATGCTACCCAGACCAGGGCATAGGATAGGCAAGATGAAGACCTCATGGCATTGATCTGGTGGGCAGTGGTGGAGCCACGTTTGGGAGCGTTTGGGAGCTGGAGGGCCATTCAGTCAATAATGGGCTCCACAATGGGCACTAAACAGTGAATAAAGGTGGTGGTGGGGCACCACTACTCACACTGGGCAGCTAGAGGGACACCCGCCCCCAGCCTCCCCAGCTCTGCCACTGTTGGTGGGGCCAGGGAAGCAGAGCCTACATGTCTCACCTCCTAGTGGTCACTACCTGTTCAATGGTGTTGAGAAGGGTGCCGAATCCCCAAGCGGGTCTTTCACCGAGATGACCTCTGAACTGGGGGCAATGGCTTAGGCTGAGATGGCAAGGTCCAAGCAGGATGGATAGTTCTGAAAAAGTTTATCAGTTGTTGGAACAGCCTCCTGTGGGTGTAACAGTACTCGCTGTGGGGAACCAAACTGCGACCCATGAAATACATTCAACACATTTAAATTTGTTATTTCTCTAAGCCACAGTTTGGATGAGGTCCAGTTGCCAATCGCAGTTTCACTGTGCAAACCATCCTTTCTGAGGCTATTCTCTCGATCAGGCCGGCCGCTCACTTCTGGAGCAAGTTTTTGGTCCAAAACCCAAGTCGCCACAACAATTCTCTTCTTTTTTCTGCTGCCGAGTTATGCTGGCGAATGGAAGTGTCTGACTACTGCACTGGGCAGTTCCAAGGCAGGAGAGCATGGCAAGCAGGCCAGCAGAGCCTTCCTGCCAATTCTCCTGTGCTCCTACTAGGAGCAGCTACTCGACAGCTCGAGCTGTTCACTCTTCAACCTCCAACTCGTGATTGACTACTGCATCAGGCAGTTCTGGGGATTTCCTGGTAATGTGAAGGAGTAGCCAAAGCTAGTCACCAGCAAGTTCAATTACTTCTAGGCCCCTTGAAGCCAGGTATGGTAGCCTGTGACCACTATTCCTGCTGTGGTCACACTAGTAAAAAAACAGAATTTAGGCATCCCTTTACTGCAGAAACATTTCCAATTAAACAGAATATTAGCTGCTCAACAGAATGGGTTGTGCATATCTTACAGTGCCCATGTGACAAGCTATAATTAGGACAAACAACACGGGCACTAAAGAGTAGAATACGAGAGCATAAAAGTGATATTAGGAGTTCAGTAGAGACATCCCAAGTGGCAATACATTTCTCACAGACTCAACCTATCGAAGCCTCCATTAGGTTCTGGGGATTACAGCATATACCTTAGTTGCCAAGAGGGGGCAGTCATAGAAACATAGAAACATAGAAACATAGAAGTTGACGGCAGATAAGGACCTCAAGGCCCATCCAGTCTGCCCATTTCTTTTTCTACCTTATAAATGTGCCATCGGCCTTTGCTCTGTCAGTGACCTATCTATTCATAGTCATTTGTATTGCTCCCTTATGCCTATCCCATGCCTGTTTGAAGCCCTGCACTGTATTCATAGCCACCACTTCTTGTGGTAAGCTATTCCATGCATCTACCACCCTTTCTGTGAAAAAGAATTTCCTCACATTCCCCCTTAATCGGCCTCCCTCTAAAGTCGCCAGAAAGCATTAGATAAAGCAGAAATGTACTGGATATTCATGATGAAGACTTTGGATTCCAGGATAGGGATGAATACAGATACCAATTGGCAGGCATGTATATAAGAAATCCAAGGGCTAAAAGTAATCAGGGGCCAGTCTATTCCCAGGCCTAATTTTCTCCTTTCCCTAACCCCTTTTTTTCCTCTCTCATGTTTTTTCCTTTTCCTCCCTTCATCATTTTCACCCTCCCTTAACCCCCCCTCCACCTCCCTTGGCCCTTACATCCTTTGCAATTTACTACTCCTATCTCTTTCTTTTTCTCCTTCCAAACTCCCCAACCCCCCACTCTCTTCCTCACCTTCATTCCTGGCTTTTTCTATTAGTACGACCCTTTCTTATTTTCCCTATAGTCTTCTTTGTCCCTTTTCTTGTTCAGCATCTCCATCATTTACTCTTTTTAGAGATTATAGCCTCTATACATGCCCTGTATAAATAATATATATGGAATTCCAATGGTCAATAGATGCAGGATGAAGGGTGTTAAACTTGAAAATGTCTGAGGAGTTTCAGCTAAATACGGTTTCCACTTTGTATTGTCACTCTAGTATTTATCTGTCAGGTTAAGTACCCCCCTCATTATTCCCTAGCTGTTGTGTTTCCTTTATTTTTTGATATTTTACTTTTAGATATCTATTTTATATCAAGTCAAATTACACCAAACAGCTAGCTGCTAAACTGCGAGAATACAATTGATGTATGCAGTGTTCTTCATGTGTTAAAAGCAGGCTAAGCCATACAAATATGAACGTTTTTAGTTTATAAGTTGTCTAGAGAAAAGAAAGAATTCACTCTGCTATAGAAGTCATACGAGGAGAGACTAAAGGAGCTTAATATGTATACCCTTGAGGAAAGGGGAGGACATGATAGACACTTTTAAGTACCTCAGTGGAATCAACAAAGTCCAAGAGGGTGGCATCTTTCAAAAAAAGAGATGTGCAAGAACAAGGGGACACAATTTGAAGATAGAGGGGCGATGGCTCAGGGGCAATGTGAGGAAGTATTTTTTTTCACAGAGAGGGTGGTGAACGCATGGAAAAGCCTTCCTGAGGAGAATGTGGTGTCTAAAACTGTGGGAGAATTCAAGAACACAAGGGACAGACATAAGACAATTTTTGTGAGGGTTGGGAAGAAATAGGCTGTTGGTTAAGTAGGATCTGCAGCTTATCTTGTAGGTAGGGACATAGGCAGACTAGGTGGGCCAAGCGGTCCTCATCTACCATTAAAGTCTATGTTTCTGTGTTTCTATTAATTATAATAATAAATACATTAAAATAAAAAAATAGAATTTGAGTGGTTCCAAAAACAATACAGCCACTTCATCATCCTTGCCCTTCTCATCATATAAATAGAGCAACATGTATGAATAATAATTAATAATAATTACATTGAAATAAAAAAATCATGGTAATTGACTGGTTCTGAATACAACACGTCCTCTTCATTATCCTCATCCCTTTATCATGTGTCATGTTATCTAAGCACAAAAGTAATAAATAAAAAGTAATAAAAGTAAAAAATGATCACATTGCTATATTAACACTGTAGTGTTATTTCTTATAATGTCACACTCACACTCTGATTAATTTAGTTAATTAAATATAAGGTGAAAGCAAGAATGTGCACACACAACCTCCTGGGCATACTGATCCTTCTCTTCTGCTGTTTTCTTATGGTACCAGTGTAGGCATGAGCGAGATTACATTGAAGACTTGGATAGTGATGATCCTGAGACAAGCAAGAACATCTGGAAACATCTGGATACTGAACGCTTGCTGCTCAGACATTTTGGAGGGAGATTTAGACTTGCTACCAGAGTACATGATGCACGCATGTCCAGCAGATTCACTGACAAGCAGAAATAGTGATACCATCAAGTTCTGGCAAAACAGGCATGTCATTTGGCCTGAACTGGCTAAACTGGCTTTGTATTTTCTTGGAAGCCCTCTAACACTGGTAGCTTCAGAAATATGTTTCAATAAATCTGAGGGTACTGCCTAACTACATCCCTCAAAGCTAGATCCAGAGAATCTTGATTGTTAGTCTCTCTCAGATCCAACTTACCATAGGTAAACCTTAATGACAATATCCATTCAATGATTCACATGACCAATAAATGACATCTACTACTGTTCCCACTCCTAAAACTCCTGGTGGCAAGTCTCCCTGGACTCTCACTGGCCCCACAGTCCACTCACCACTACCAGCAATAGCAGCACAGCTTCTTCTCCTAATAAGACTACAGCAACTTTCATATTGTCATCACAGCCTCAATATGATCAGGTGACCCACTGAGCAAGCAGAGTCCCTATCAGTTAATCAAGGAGCCTGCAAGATACTGCTGCAGGTAGGGCTTTGTCTGGGGGCAGAGCCTGAGACACCTGAACAATAGGGACCCAGGTAGGACCGCCCAGAAAGGGCTGGGGGAGAGAGGTTCCCAGGGGTGAGGGAGCTTGTGGCCAGGGACAGGAGGATCCAGGCCCCTTAAGAGGGGCTGCACAGGAGGAATTTTTCCTCATTCCTCCTTGTCCCAGATCGCAAGCAGAAAGGAAACCAGGATCAGTACACACCAACTGCACCAGTGGTAAGGCTTGGTCTGGGGCCTAGAGGTCGCATGGCCTAAGGTAGACATGTTGGAGCTGATGACTTCCACCTTGCTGGCTTAGGGCAGTGTAACAAATTGTACTGATGTTGGGGAATGAGGTAATTTAGCAGCTGGAAGAAAGAAGCAAATGGTTGTTGTGAGGTATTTGAAAGTCAAAAGAATTTAACATTTACATACAGCACTGATGTTTGTGATCATTACACATACCTCTACTGAAAGCTGCAGAAGGTAAATGGTTGTTTAAATAATCAGAATTAAGACTATGTGTTGTAGTTTTTAGTCAGGACCAGCAAGCTAGAGGTAAGGGCTGGGAGAGGGCCTGCAGCCGTATGGCCAGTGGAAGGTAGACCAGGCTTTGTCCTAGGTCTGAGATACCTTGTAGGCCCCTCTAGCAGCCCACGGGGGGCCGCTGTCAGCAGTTAGATTTTGGTAAAACATAGGGAGATCAAGTGAGAAAAAAGGTAGGCAGCCAGATAGGGCAGCACGGGCCTTCAGGGGACAATTCAGTGCCGGCAATGCCATGGCACTAAATATGGCAACACAACCCCTTCATGTGGCCATTCATATATGGGAGGGCCAGGTAATTTGACTGCCCCTTGTGCAACAATGAATCCATTGGGCCCCTTCGCTCCTAGTCTCCCAACAACCCAGCATGGGGGCACTACCACTCCCAACACAGGGTCTCAGGCATCTTCGGTGAATGAGCCAGGCGAGGGTACCTCTGAGAGACTGGCAGGGGGTGAAGTGCAAACACTAATAGATAGCTTTGGTTTTAGGACACACCAGTGGGCAGAGCCTGCCACGGTAAGATACCAGGTCCCAATAGATAGACAAGGGGGATGACACAAAGGGGTACAGAGCCCGCATGTGTAGGGCTGGAAAAATACCCCTCCAGTCATCTAGGGGGTGGACAGTGGATCACCAATGGGATCAAGCCATTGCAGGTTTAGCCTCCCCAATCAACTGATTCCCAAGGGGCAGCAGCAGGAGGAGGTAATGCTCAAGGAGCAGGAGTTCAGGTATGGACAGGTGCTGTGCCCTCTACAATACAGCATCCTCCAGCCAATAAAGAAAGTTTGACGTCAGGCTTAGAAGCGCGGGAAATGGTTGCCTCTCAAACTGGATCCACTCCCAATACTTCAGCAAGCGACATTTTAACCAGCTCAAAAACAATGGCACCAGAGCGTTGGGCATATGCCGGGGTGGAAGACCCACTGGGGGACCACTTATCCAACACTGTCAGGGAAAAAATTTGGAAAGAGGAATTTATAGACATGTTCTTGTTATTGCACAGGGAGATCCCAGAAGTGAACGATGAGAAAAAGAATAAACAAGAGAGGCCACGACGGCCAAAGGTGCCTTTCACATTTGATAATTGGACAGCAGCATTTGACATATTTATGTCAGTTTATGGGATGAAACACCCTCATAAGCTAATTGCTCTGCTAAAATACAGGGACACCATAAAATTCATACATCTGTCCTTTGATATATATGCGTGGTTAAAATACGATGAGCAGTTTTGTGTAAAACTATCTCGGCAACCCAATCTCAAATGGGAAAACATGCACATAGACCTGTGGGTCCGCTATATGACATGTGGCCGGCCCAATGTGGTAACTTACACTGACAGTGGTCATGTTATTGCCAGACAAACAGGGGGAGAGTACAGGAAAGAACAGAGGAAGGGGGCAGGGAGGAAGGCATGTTATGACTACAATAAAGGAAAATGTTTTTGTTCCTTTTGTAAATACAGGCATATCTGCAAGCTGTGCGGAGAAGAACACATGGTTTCGGAATGCACATGACAATCCTCCAAGAAACCAAACAACGAAGGAACAAGCAGTGAAAAAGTAAAGGGGTCTGGGAAGTTTAGCTAATTCACCAGTACGGTTAGACCAGATGGACCCCTGGCTCAACTGCTACTCAGAAAAAAACAATAGCAAAATATGTACATGACGGTTTCAAGTATGATTTTAGGATACCATACAAGGGGCCAAGGGTAGAAACCACAGCTCATAATCTCAAGTCTGCAAATTTACTTCCCAATATCCTGGAGAAGAAAACTGCCAAGGAAGTAGAGGCAGGCAGGGTGGTGGGATCATTTGACTACCTTCAAGTTCACAACCTCAGGGTATCTCCATTGGGGCTGGTCCCCAAGAAGGAAGTAGGGGAATATAGGCTCATTCATCACCTGTCCTACCTGAAAGGTAGTTCAGTGAATGACTTCATCAACCCAGAGGACTGCACAGTGCAATGCACAACATTTGATGTGGCACTGCGCCACATACAAGAGCTAGGCCGTGGGGCAATGATGGCAAAAAGTGACATTAAATCCGCTTTCCGCCTGTTACCAGTACATCCCAGTGATCAGGATCTACTGGGTTTTAAAGTTGGAGGTCAATGGTATATGGACAAGGCTATGCCCATAGAATGCTCTGTAAGTTGCTCAGCCTTCGAAGCATTCTCAACCTTCTTGGAGTGGGCCACCAGAAAACACCACAGAACGCACATATAGTTCATTATCTCGACAGGGTCCTATTTGTGGGCCCCGGGGGGGGAACCACATGTGCGGAGATGCTGCAGGGTTTCACCTCATTAATGGGGTATTTCAGTGTCCTGCTAGCACAGGAAAAAACAGAGGGCCCTGCTACCTGCCTCTCATACCTGAGCATAGAAATAGACTCCGAGGCCATGGTTTCCCAGCTACCACAAGGCAAGGTGGCACTTTTGAGCAAACTGTTAGGTAAGATGGGAAGGGCAAAGAAGGTGACCCTACAACAGCTGCAGTTTGTTATAGGCTACTTGAATTTTGCATGCCGGGCAATTCGCCCAGGCAGACCATTCCTCTGGCAGATGGCATCAGCCACTGGGGGGGGCTCTAAAACCATATCACCACATCAGACTAATGCAGGGCATAAAAGCAGACTTACAGGTTTGGGAACTCTTCTTACAAGATTTCAATGGTATCACCATCTGGCAGACACCAGCAGACCAATTGTTGGATCTGCACATGGTGACCGATGTGTCAGGTGGCATTGGCTTTGGGGCATTCTGGCAAGGAGCGTGGTTTGCAGGACGCTGGCCACAGGATTGGATATTGAAGGGGCTCACAAAAAACATCACCCTTCTCGAATTTTTCCCTATCATGGTAGTCGTAAAGGTGTGGGGGCACAAAATTCAGAATAAAAAAGTACTGTTTCACACAAACAACAGGGCTGTAGCAGACATATTGAGCTCACAGATGTCTCGTTCTGAAGAGGTGATGAAGGCCCTGCGGGTCTTTGTGTTATGCTGCCTACAGTACAACATCTCTTTTAAGGTGCGTCATTTGCCAGGAAAAGAAACTGTTATAGCTGATGTCCTGTCTCGATTTTAACTCGAGCACTTCAGGTGGCTAGCCCCGTGGGTGGACCAGTTCCCCACACAGATACTGGAAGCAGTCTGGAGATTGGGAACCAAGATTTCAGCAACTGGTACAACTCGCTGTAGCCCCCTCAACATGGAGGAAGTATGTAAGTACCTATGGGTCTTTCCAGCAATTTTGTGGTCACGAGGTAAGTGTGGAACTGCACAATACCCAAAGACAAGTTCAAAGCTATGTCCTCCACTTAGAAAGCCTGGGAAAATCTCTGCCAGCTATACGCCTCCAACTGGTGGGCATTGCTTTTCTTCACAAGTCTGAGGGTTTCCCTGACCCAACCAACAGTTTCATTACAGAGAAAATGATACAAGACATGTCTAGACTCGCAGGAAAAAAGTCGGACACAAGGAAGCCCATAGGACTAGCTGAACTGTCCAGCCTCCTGAAAGCACTGGCAGTTACATGCAGCTCGGGCTACAAAACCAAGCTTTTCAGAGCCCTATACATATGTGCATTTTTCGGGGCCTTCCGGGTGTCTGAGTTGGTACCACAGTCTAACTCATCAAGTCAGAACACCAATCTCCAGTTTAGTGATTTCGTCATCTAGCAAGACAGACTGTGTCTTCAACTGCGAAAATCAAAAACGAACCAGTGCGGCCCCCGCCATTATAACACTGTTTATGGTTCCCCAAGGGAATATTTGCCCATGGTTGTCAATGAAGGAGTATGTGGCAGGTCCTCCAACAGGACCGGGGCATTTGTTTGTGCATGGGGACGGAAAAGCGGCCACAAGGAGGCAGTTCACGAAAGGGTTTATGGATGGCAGGTGTAAACCGGACCTCATACAACACCCATTCATTCAGAATTGGAGCAGCCACTGAGGCAGCCAGGTGTGGGGTAAAAGAAGAACAGATAAAAGGGGTCAGCAGATGGGTATCAAAAGCATACATGGGGTACATTAGGCCTCAGCACAACACATCAGGAAGTGACGCTGGGGAACCCAGCACAAGTTGTAACCGAAGCTCAAAGTGGGAGAATACTCACATGTTTCTATTTTGTCTTACAGGCATGGCTGCAACATCCCCTCAGATATGGATTGTGGGTCATTCACACGTGAGGGAGGTATACACGAGGGCGAAAAAACGGCCTTACACAAGACAGCTGGGCATTCCAAGAAGTCGAGATGTGATTTATTGGGTAGGAAAAGGGGGGATGAAGTGGGGATCATTATGTAAAATGATTTTTAGATTGGGCCTACATCGTCAACCACCGGTGGTGCTGGTTATTCACCTGGGAGGGAACGACTTGGTCACCCTAGGGGCACCCAGATTAATTGGGGATATTAAGAGGGGTTTAGCCCACTTAAAACAAATGTCGCTTTGCACCATTCTGGCATGGACAAGAATGATACCACACCAGCAGTGGCGTGGTGAGCGAAAGGCAGGAGCCATGGACAAAGCATGTAGGTTCATGAATAGGGAGGTGTCCCATTTCGTGGTCTCGCTGGGCGTGGCGATAATCAGGCATTTCTTGATCACCAAGATGGATAAGGGCCTGTATAGCCAGGACAGGGTTCATTTATCAGACATTGGAAATGACATTTTTAACAATACCCTCAATGAATTTTGTGAGACAGTACTGTTTGGTAAAAGTAAGATCCCTTGGGCATTAGTGGGAGATATGTGTTGGCACCGTATGTAAGTGGCGGTAATTCATGGCTGACCCTGGGTAAGAGAGGCTCCGGACATAAGAAGAAGAGCTGCAATTGGGTGTCACCAGGGAGAGGCATGACCCTAGGATGGGTATGCCTTGGAGATCGAGGGAGGAAGGCACCCAGGTGGGGGCATGCACTGAAATGCTGGGAGCCAAGATTCTGAGATGGGGAGTGCAGCCCCGGATGGGCATGCTCCTCGTCAAGGGTCTAGGAGGCCCTAAATTCGGGGAAGTGGGGGGGAACTGTTTTGAGGGAAGGCACGACCCTCAATGGGTCTGTTGGACTAAAGGTCCAGAGTTCCCCTCAAATAAGTGGATGAAGGAGCTGGGGTTTCAGCAATACATGAACTGTGGCTGCCCAAGGGGGTCTTACAGGATGAGCTACTTAATGTACATATGTTGAAACGATGTTATGTATAGTGATGTATGTATATAGATATATATTGTAATGTGCATATCTGTAAAATGTGATGTACATATTGGCTTTATAAATGTTAAATGATCCATGTAATGTAAACAATTTTTTGATTAAGTAAAAAGAGCTGCGGCCCTTTTTTATACCAAAAAACAGTGTGGTGTGTAATTTGAATTGGGGGGGTCCGCTTTGGGCAATGGTTGTTTGGACACAGTTAACTCTGATTGATGAAGAAGGTTAATACTAGTATCAAATGTGTTCTGTTGTTTTGATGCATATAACAAAAGAACTCCCAGTGAGGAAAGTAAGTAATTTATCAGTTTAGTCATTCCTGCTGTTCTCTGTAGTATTCATAAATTGGGTTACCACCTTTTAAGAAGCCCAAAGTAAGCAGAATTAAGACTATGTGTTGTAGTTTTTTGTTTTGTTTTGTTTTTTATCTGTTTCTAGTGTTTCCATATCAATTGAAAGTATTTTATTGCTGTGCAGCATTTAGAGGAAAGTCAGAAAATGTTTTTTACTGTAAGGTCAGGACATGGAGCATTTTTCATGTTTGTGGGCTTGGTTTGGACCTGTGGGCCACATGGCATGGCTTGTAGCTTACATCTGAGATACCTTGCAGGTCCCTCCCAGCTGCTTAGCTGGGGGAAAAGGAAGGAAATTGTTTATGGGCAATGCTTAGTTTTCTTATAATTGAAATGGTAAAAAAAAATGTGCTTTGCTTCTCATAGAAAGGACACAGGCTGCTTTAGTTCTGGGAATTGTTGGCAGTGTAGCGCAGGGGGTTGAGGGTCGGAGCTGCAGATGAGTGTGCATGCGCTAAAATTAAATTAAAAGAAAAAAACAAATAAAATGGGAAAGAGAAAGGTGGGGGGTGAGCCTCCATAACCTTGGGATATCAGTTACTCGGTAAGGATTTAAGGCAGTTCCTGAATGCCAGCAGGGTAATAACATCCCACTCTAACAAATAAAGCAAGGGGTTGCAATGAGTCGGAATTTACAACCTGTAAGTGCTTATTACACCAGTAGATTGCTCAGTAAGTTTAGTGTGTTTAGAAACATTATGTTATGGGTTTATATTGGGCATTGTGAGTCTGATGGTTTGCTAAGATTAAAATTGAGTGTTTTTCACAGGCCTGTAAGGCATAATGCGTGGGCCTGACTAACTAAATTCATTATGGGGCTCCTGGGTTGCCAGGAGCAAGTACTAGCTACTAGCCAAGCTGGTAACGTCAAAAAAAAAAAAGGTGTTAAAATGTCCCTCGGTCAATGACCTGTGTTGGAGGTAGCAGCGTCAGCTTAAAGGAGAAGTCCACCCAAAACTTGAAAAAATATTTGTTGTGCAGAGTGTTTTAATTTGTATGTGAAGTTCTAGTGTTTCCTTCCCTCTGACTGGTATTAGGAGTTTTTCTTAAATTAGCCTGCTAGCTTTATACTAGTTTTATGACCCCTGGGGATCTTCATCCCTGACAGCTTAATTGTATTTCTTGTTCCCACAGTGCATCTTGTCTCATGTAACAGTGATGTAAGAGAGACCCAACATTCAGCACACACATGCCAAACAAACTAAATATCTTGGAAGCTTTACAAGCTGCACAAAAATTACCAGCAGCAAAGTTTTTCAGGACAGTAAGACCTTTACGATGAGGATGGTCACCAAGTTGAATTCTACAGATTTTAAAATATAGCCATCTCTACTGTTGTGAACTGATTGTAAAGCAATGCTTTCTGCTGGATTTACGGGCTCTGCTACATCACCATCACATGAAACAAGGTGCATTGTAGGACAAACGAATACAATTAAGCTGTTTCATATGGAGATCTCTGGGGGTCATAAAACTCCTAATACCAGTCAGAGGGAAGGAAACATTAGAACTTCACATACAAATTAAAACACTCTGCACAACATATTTTTTTCAAATTTTGGGTGAACTTCTCCTTTAAGAACAAATAAGGGGAGAGTGGCCATGATTTGTTTGTTGCAGGCATATCACGAAGATGAACAGAGACCTCGAACAGCAGCTGGATGCCCTTATCCGAAGCAAGGGTAAGGCATGGTGGGAGGCACTGATCAGGGAGGAGGCAGTGTAGTGCAGTGGTTTAAGGCTCTGAGCTGCAAACCTGGAGACCTGGGTTTGAATCCCATAGCCCCCACTTGCATACTGTG
Organism: Neoceratodus forsteri; assembly: GCA_016271365.2. Classification (NCBI taxonomy): domain Eukaryota; kingdom Metazoa; phylum Chordata; order Ceratodontiformes; family Ceratodontidae; genus Neoceratodus; species Neoceratodus forsteri. The sequence continues at coordinate 420,925,237 of CM057449.1, read as the reverse complement.
TGACCCTGAGCAAGTCACTTAACTTTCTTGTGCTTCAAGGTCACACCTGTAAATAAGTTGTCAGCGGCAACGGACCAAGTAGTAGGTATGCCAGAGTTGGATCAACTGTCAGCTGAGGAGTTGAGAGCTCTACTTAGGAGTGTTGGCGCCCCAACAGGAACAGGAGACACCAGCCAAAATGGGGCAGAGAGTGGGAGGCCATGGAAAAGGTGCTGGTAAAGCACAAGAAGGAAATGAAGGCATCAGCACCCATAAGCCTGGGTCTGCTGGGGGGCCTTCCAGTGGGCCAGCCAGCACCGCTGCAGGTGAGCTTGTGGACTCGTGAGCAATTGGGGCAGGGTCAACCTATCCTGCCACAAGCAGACTCCTCAGCTTGGAGTACTGTGCCATGGGTCCCACAGCAGACAGCCCTCGGGGGTTGGGTCAGCCAACCAGTGGGACGGCTCAGGGGAGTGGCCACGACAATACCCCAAGGGTGGGGGGAGCCTAGCATGGGGCCTATGGTGGGAAACCTGGGTCAATTGGGTGTGGAGCAGAAGCTTGACCGGTTGATGGAGTTACTGGCGGACCTGAATAGGGCTCAGCCAGGAGTGGTCCAGGTGGCCCCGGCCGTAGCAGTGACTGGGGATGCGGGAGCAGGAGTGGCATCTGCACCACCACCAATCCCAGAGCAGTAAGGGGCAGTGAGCTTTCTATCCCTGGTGGAGCTCATTGGGTCGCACTTGCTGGACAAGGTGAGCAACAGATAATCACCGGAGAATATGTTGACATCTTTGCCCTTCTGAACTGGTCAAAAGAGCCAGAAAAAGAGAAAGACAAGGAGGGGAACAACGGGGTCGAACAGAAATGGAAAGCAACTGTGCGGCGGACGTGGGAGAACTGAGCCGCAGGTTTCACAATGTACGAAGGGATTCTGACCCAGGGCAACCTGGGAAAAGCTGATGGATCGTGGCGCTACTTTAATAGAATAACAACCATGCCCACTAGTAAGCCAGGCAGGGGGTGGTTAGAATAAGACGAGGAGTATCAGAGGAGAAAACAGATGGACATGGCACAATCATGGGTGGTCTTGGACCTCCCGCTGCTGTGGACAATTGATCTGGGGGGAGGGGTTCAACACACAGACAGTGGTTTCCTGGTGAGGCATCTCCCCATCACCCGAAAAAGAGTTATCAATGGGGTAATGGGGGAAGGGGGGGCAGGAAAGGGCATTGTTTCAGCTACAACCAGGGGCCATGCAAGACCGAGCGTTGTAGATACAAGCACGAGTGTATGGCGTGATGGGGAAACCACACTCTCTTCAACAGTGTGAGAAGGTGACAGAGGCAGAGGCAGGGAAGGCAAACAATTTTCATCCCTTTCAGAAAGGAGAGAAAGGCTACCAACACCAGTCAAGGCTGAAAATATTGAAGAGGGGTTGGTCAACTACCCAGACAGGGTGGCTGCTTGCTCTCTGGCAGATGGTTTCAGGGAGGGGTTCCATATACCTTACCAAGGCCCAAGGAGGGCATACAAGGCTGACAACCTATGTTCTGCCAAGGAGTGACTGGAGGTCATTCGAGGCAAGCTACAGAAAGAGCTGGCCGCAGGTCAGATCATCGGCCCCATCTCCTCTCCTCCTTGCCCATGGTTCAGGGTGTCACTCATTGGCCTAGTCCCCAAGAAGGTGCTAGGTAAGTACCAAATGATAAACCACCTGTCGTACCCAGAAGGGGAGTTAGTTAACGCCTACATCATACTAACATACTATTTGCCAGCAGATTAGGCCTTACGGTCTATCGAGTCTGCTCGAACCTTAGATCCTTAGTTGGGTGCCGAGGCCCTCCCATCCCTTGTGCTCCAGAAACCCCTATCATCCACCCCGGCCCCCCTGGGACAGGCCATCATCTGATACATCCACTTTCTGTGTCTGTCCCACCCTCTCTTGAAGCCCTCCACTGTGGATCTCTGAACCAGCTCACCAGGCAGTGCATTCCAAGGGTCCACCACCCTCTCAGTGAAAATTCTCCTCCTCTTTTCCCCCCCTCACTCTTCCACCTTCCAACTTCAAACCATGCCCTCTGGTGATACCTCCCTGCTTTAGTCTAAAGATCCCCTCCATGTTTACCCTATTTATTCCCTTGAGGTACTTGAAGACCTCAATCATGTCCCCCCTGTCTCTCCTCTCCTCCAATGAAAACAGGCAGAGCTCCTCAAGTCTGTCCTCATACGTCAAATCCCCTAGCCCTCGTATCATCTTTGTTGCCCTCCTCTGTGCCTTCTCCAGGAGCTGTATGTCCCTCTTCAAGTGTGGTCTCCCATACTGTACACAGTACTCAAGGTGTGGTCTAACCAGTCCATTGTACAGCGGCAGAATCACTTCCTTGCTCCTAGAGGTGATCCCCCTGACGATGCATCCCAACATCCTGTTTGCCTTGCTAGCCGCTCTCCTGCACTGCTCAGAGTTATTCATACATGCATCCACCATGACCCCTAGGTCTTTTTCCCCTATTGAGGCCTCCAGTGCCTCCTCCCAGGGTGTACCTGTGTTTAGGGTTTCCCGACCAAGATGCAACACCTTGCACTTGGTGATATTGAAATTTAATTTCCATGTGTGAGCCCAGCTTTCCAGGGTGTCCAGGTCCCCTTGCAGGGCCAACCTCCCTCTTCTCCCTCAACTACTGCTCCCATCTTGGAGTCATCAGCGAAGAGACTCATTTCACCCCTATACCCTCCTGATGTCCGATGTGTATGCATTAAACAGGATCGGACCCAGGACCGAGCCTCTGGTACCCCACTACCAACCTCTCTAGGGTTCGAGAGCTCCCCACAGACCACTACTCTGGGTCATCCAGCTAGCCAGTTTTCAATCCATCTGACCATCAAAGGGCCTACTCCTAACCCCAACAGTTTCTCCACCAGACCATTGTGGGGGACAGAGGTCAAACGCCTTGCTGAAATCCAAGAATAATACATCCACAGGCTTTCCCCTGTCCAGTTCTGATGTTACCCATTCGTAGAACTCCACAAGGTTGGTTTGACATGATCTACCTGGCACAAACCCGTGTTGCTGACTATCCAGACCTCCCACCTCCTCCAAGTACACCCCCAATCGTTCCTTTAGTATACTCTCCATTAATTTTCCCACCACCGAGGTCAAACTGATGGGTCTATAGTTACCTGGTACTTCCTTGACCCCCTTTATGGATTGGCACCATGTGCCTCTCGCCAATCTAAGGTACCCTCCCTGTCTCAAGTGACCTGTTGAAGAGCTCCGCCAGAGGTGCAGCCAGTATGTCCACCAATTCCCATAGTACTCATGGATGAATGCCATCCGCCCAGGAGAATTGTCTTTCTTTAGGGCCTTGAGGGCTAACCACACCCTTTTGGCGGAGATAGCATCATCCGTCCCCTCCACCTTACTGGCCTTTTTATCCTTACCCAGATGTGACATCCCTGGGGTACCTCTCCCTCCCTCTTGCTCCATTTCTGTTGCTCCCCTGATCCCACTTACTGCCGCTTCTATCCCCTTCGTGCCTTGCTTTGTAGATATCCCATCCCCCTCCCTAGTGAACACAGAGGCAAAGTACTCGTTAAATACCTCTGCCTGGTCCCTCACCTCTTCCACTCACCCTCCTTCTGATCTCAATCTGCTGAGATGGCCCTTAGTTTTTCTCCGCTCCCCAATGTACTGGAAGAACTCCTTTTCCCCTCCATGTATCCCCTGTGCCAGCCGCTGCTCTTTCCTGGACGTTTTCTCCCCTCACCATACAGATGACTTTTCTAGATGCAAGATGGTACATTTCCTTATCCCTATCCCCTCTTGTTGTTTTATATTTTTTGTAGGCCACCTTCTTTTTTCTGACTGCTGCCTGTACCTCATTGAACCACCAGCATGGTTTATGTGACCTTGCTCCCTTATGTTTCAACTAGATCCTGACTGCCTCATGAAGTCCCGCTTTATGACCTCCCATCTCCTTTCCGCACTTGTCATTGATGTAATCCTTCAAGTGATCCTTGAGAATATTTCCCATGCCCATAAAGTCTGCCCCTGAAGTCCACTGCTAGTGTCCTAGATCTCCCTCCCCCATGCTTATTTGAAAACAGACAGTGTTGGTCGCTCCCCAGTCAGGGGTTCTGTACACCAGGTCCCTTACCAGATCCCCATCTGCCAGAACCATGTCCAGGACATGCCCCTCCTTTGTGGGCTCCATCACATGCTGTGTTAAGAACATCCTGGAAGCCATCCAGCAGCCTCTGCTCCTTGGCCACCTTAGAGGACATGGTTCCCCAGTTTGTACCTGGCATATTAAGGTCCCCCATCAACACCACTCCTTCCCCTTTTGGTCCACTCTGGGCAATGATGTTGTCCAGCAAACCATCCTCTAGAACATCACTCATCTCAGGGGGCCTATATACTACACCCAGCTTGACCTTATCTCCTGCTGGGGATTGTAAGGTGACCCATAAGGCCTCCACATTTCCCTCTGCCTCTTCTACCCTAGCAATTTCTATGTCATCTCTAATGAACATAGCCACTCCACCCCCTCTGCCCTCCTTTCTATCCTTCTTAAGCATAGTGTACCCCCGTACGTTTAGGTCCCAGTCATGGTTTTGTTGGCCCACGTCTCCGTGACCGCCACCACATCCACCCCCACGAACAGCATGGTCTGGAACTCTGGCAACTTGTTTCCCAAGCTCCTGGCATTTACTAACACCAACCCCCACCCCTTATCCCTGACTCAGTTGACACCACGGTGTATTGCACGTTGTTCAACAGGGCAGTGGAGGTGGTGCATCAGATGGGCCAGGGGCTTTGCTGGGGAAGACTGATATAGAATCAGCATTTTGGCTGTTGCTGGTGTTCCCGGCAGATAGGGAGCTACTGGGCATGACATTTGATGGGTACTACTATATGGACAACTGCACGCCCATGGGGTGTGCGGTGGCAAGTGTGATTTTTGAGCAATTCAGCACATTTCTGCACTGGGCCACGGCACAGAAAGCCAAAGTCAACCACATGGTTCATTATTTGGATGACTTTCTGTTTGTGGGGAGGGCCGGCTCGGGGCAATGCGCGCATGTCATAGCAGCATTCCATGAGGTGTGCTCCAAGTTGGGTGTACCATTAGCCCAGGACAAGATGAAAGGGCCATGCACAAGGCTTTCCTTTCTGGGGATTGAGATTGACATGAGGGAGCAAGTGTTCCAGCTCCTCCAAGACAAGCTGGCGGCCTTGTGCACCCAGCTGGACTCTGTGATGAGGGCACAGAAAGTTACATTACAGGAGCTCCAGCAACTAGTGGACCATTTCAATTTCACCTGCCGGGTAATGCCCATGGGCAGAACATTCATGAGGTGCCTGGCGGGCGTTGGGGCAGGCTGTACAAAACAGCACCATAGAATCTGAGTCACAACAGCTATGTGGGAGGACCAAGGCATTTGGCAGACATTTCTGCAATGCTTCAATGGGGTGCTGATGTGGCTGGTGCTGGTGTCCAGTAAAGAATTAGAACTCTTCACAGATGCCTCATGGGGCTTGGGCGTTGGGGCTTACCTGCAAGGAAAATGGTGTGAAGGGCAGTGTCCTTCAGAGTGGATCAGATGAGGCATCATGAGGCAGATAATGGTGATGGAATTTTTCCCCATTGTCATGGCATTGGTGGTCTGGTGGGATGTGCTGTGGGAAAAGCACATCACATTCAGGTCAGATAATACCAGAGTGGTGTATGCCATCAACAAACAGTTGCAGGGCAAGGGCCCGATAGGCAACCTCATGCAGGTGTTTGTCCTCAAGTGTCTGATGTTGAATATTACCTTTAGGGCAGTGCATGTACCAGGTATTGAAAATGGCATTGCTGATGCTCTTTCTCGTTTACAGTGGAAGAAGTTCCGAGAATTGGCACCAGCAGCAAACCAACAGCCCAGGGAAGCCCACCATTCCTATGGGAGTTGATAACCCAGAGGTATGGGAGTTGATTGAGAAGGCCCTTGCACCTAGGATGCATATAGTGTACCAGAGGGGAGTCAACTGTTTTCTGGAGGACCAACATGCTTAAAGGTGGGCAATGACATGGCCGATCCCAGTTGTACAACTGTGTGAATACTTGCTGATCAAAAAAACATGCAGGGATCACCCGAGCAACAGTCGAACAGCACATTGCTGGCATTATCAGGTTCCAGAAAGTCAAGGGCTTCCCTAACTCTATAAGGGCATTTGCCCTTAGGAAGATGCTGGGAGGTTGGGCAGGGGAAACCCCAAGTGGTATGGACAATAGACAACCTATCAGCCCTGCCATGTTCAAACAGATCTGGGATGAGTTGCCTAAGGTATGCTCATCCCCTGATGACACAAGACTATTCTGGACAGTGTACTTGGTAGCATTTTGCAGGGCATTCTGGGTGTCAGAGCTCATGCAGCCTAGCAAGGCTACTGGGAGACCAGTAGTGCTGGCAGAGGTGGACGTGGAGGTCACAATGTCTGGAGTCTTTGTCCACATCCAAAAAAGCTAGACCGATCAGCTTGCCACTGGTGGTGGTGCCGGCTAGGGGTGCCCCACAGGCTGATGTGGGAGCATGAGTACAGGATTATGTAACTCAGCTCCCGGCAATGGGGGGGCTTCTTCCGTCATGGAGGGGGTGGCCTCCTAACAGTGTACCAGTTTAGGCATGTGTTGCAAAAGAGCTTGCGACAGCTGGGCATCCCGGCAGAACACTACAACATGCACTCCTTTAGGATTGGAGCAGCATGAGGGTCACGTGATGTGCTGAGTCGGACCAGACATCCTCCGCAGCGCTCCCAGGCCCCAACTATTAAAATTGGTCTTTCTGCTCGAGAATTTGCCCGCGGGTGAGTGCTGTCAGGGTACTGGTCAGTGCTTATATACGCGATTGTGATTTTGCGACGATCGCATCAGATAACAGTTTGTTGACACGGGCCCTGTGCTCACATTGGTGTGTGCTGCAGTGTCGCGGGTGGACCGAGGCTGGGAGTAGTGATGGAGCCTGAAATCGTGGAGCCTTTGGCGGTGAGATCTCCAGCAACCAAGAGGCCCAAGTCACAATCCCCCACTCTCAAGGAGTTCGGTGAAGATTTAAACAGTGGAGGGGCAATACCTCAGCCCAGCGAGGATCTGCAGGATATTAAGAGGCTCTTACAGGGCCTGGTAGCAGATTTTGCAACAGTGAAGCCTGCACTCCAATCGTTGGTGCAACGAATGGGGGAGGCTAGGATAGCCTCCCAGGAGAGAAAGTCATCTATGTTGGAGCAGGAGTTATCCACTGCTAAAAGATTAATTAAGAAGTTAGAGGATCGTATTGAGGATCAGGAGTCCCGCAGCAGGAGAAATAATCTGATTCTGGCCGGGCTGCCAGAAAGATCTGAAGGGGCAGACTGTGTTTCGTCCATCCAGGATTTACTTTTAAAGCTGTTGGGCCAGTCGCCTTTTAGAGACTCTTACAACTTGGAGAGGGCCCATAGAGCATTAAGGGAAACACCCCCACCGGGGGCGCGACCCAGGGTGATTATAATACGGTTCCTTAACTTTAAGGAAAAAATGCATGTGCTGGGGAAGGCTAGACAGCACAAAGCCCTTCAATGGAATGGAGCAACTCTCTGGATGTTCCAGGACCAAACTCCCTCCGTTAGAGAGAAGCAGAGGGAGTATGCTGACATAAAGAAAAAGCTCTACATGGCGGGCATTAAATTTCGGCTGCAGTACCCAGCAACTCTCACGGTGAGACTGCAATCAGGCGAAAAACGATTCCTGACGGCGAGGGATGCGTTGGAATGCTTGCGTACTGAACTTCCCAACTTATTTAAACCTCAGACTTGAGGTGGACTACTGAGTTGCAGTTTTGGTTAAGGGCCTGGTTTATAGGTGGACTTTTAACAGATGGACCTCATAGCTGCTTATATTCTGTGTAATTAAGGCGACTCAATGTATATTTGCCTATTTGCATATTATTTTGGACTGGGATATTGGTCTCTCCACTAAAATTGGTCTAATGATAGAAGGGCGGTCCATGGGGCCGGGTTTTGGGGTCCCTGTGGGGCTGCTCGGCTCTCTAGAGAGGGTTTCAAAAATTTGGAATTGACCAGGTGACTTTTTTGTAAGGCACCCGATTTTTATAATTGAAATTCTTTCCAGTGGTGTTGGATTTGGTATTTCCCAGAGTTATTAATTTTTTTTTTTTCAGGAGAAGATTCTTTTCATGTTTGTTTGGGTGTCTTTAATGTGGGGAGGTGTTACTTTAATATTTATAATTGTTATGGGACGGGCAAATTCTCTTGTTATCAGAGTAAGGTATTGGGGCCGGGAGATGCTTGGAGGAGGGCTCACCCATGACTGTCGAGATTTTAGGAGGTCGATCAAAGGATCGGGGTGGGGGTTGGGGGAGGGTTAGAGAGAGAGGAGAGCCCATAGGGTGAATTATATAGGAGGGCAGTGTGGGATGGTTTGGGTACAGAGCTGCAGGGTATACTCTGGCTTTATTTTCTTCTTTACTCTTTACCCTTTCCTTTTCTCCTTTCTTAAACAGAATCGCCTGTTTTAATATTACCTCTTGGAATGTTAAGGGACTCCAGGGTAGATGGAAGAGGATGGTAATTTTGAGACACATTAAGTGCTTGGGAGCACATATAGCTGCCCTACAAGAGACTCATCTCTTGACGGAGGAACTAAGCTGTCTTAAGAAATTGTGGGTGGGCCAGGTTTATGGGAAGGGTAGGGAAAAGGCATCAGGAGGGTTGGCGATTTTAATAAGTAGTAACTGTCCTTTTAGGGTTGACCAAGTGTTATTAAGAGAGGATGGTAGGGGGCTGTACTTGGTGGGGGCCCTAGTCGGGAAGATAATTGCGTTGGCTTCTATCTATGGTCCTACCCCACCTTCCGAAGACTTTTTTGCTTCAATTGAGAGAGATATATCTGCACTCTCCACTGATTCTCTTGTCCTGGCTGGGGATTGAAATATTTGCATCAGCAATCTGGATGACAGGAAGCCTCCATCTGGTAGGGCCCTTAGTAAGGCTCGGATTGCTCTGAGGAGGATGATAGAGGTAACTGCCTTGGTAGATCCAAGTAAAACCCACTCGAGTAAGGGCAGTGTTATGACTTTTTTCTCGGCAGCCCATAAAATCCACTCCCGGATTGACTTTTTCCTAGTTAGTGGCCCTTTCTTGAGAAGTGAAGGATATTCTCACTGGAGTCAGGGCTCTTCGGATCACTCCCTATCTCTGTAGTGTGGAACCATGTTCCTCCCCTAAGCCAGTTAGATGGAGACTAAATGATCTGCTACTCTCTGAATCTATGGTTCAGAAGGAGTTGGACGAGTCCCTGAAGGGATTCATTCAATCTCAATTACCGTCGTTGCAGGATCAGAGACTGGCCTGGCCAACGTGCAAAGTATTGTATGTAGGGGCGGTTCAGGATATTGCGGCTAGAAGGAACAGATTAAGGAAGGCAAAGGAGGAATTCCTTTTGGGGGCCTTAGAATATTTGTCCCATCTAGAGGGCTCCTCGGGAGAAATTGATCTAGAACTTAAATCCTTACGAGGGGAATGGGCGGATCTCTGTTATGGCAAGGTGGAATTCTGGCTAGAGAAGATTTGGTCTAAGTATTTACTGCAGGGGAACGTTCCGGGTCATGTGCTCGCAGCTAGGGTTAGAGAGTGGAAGCAAGTAGAATTATTACTGAATGGTATGATGGGAAATTGTTAACAGACCGCAAGAAATGGAAGAGGCATTTGCATCCCATTTCTCTGACCTCTATGGGCTTGGTACGGTGGCGGATGAGGAGGAAATTAATGCCTTTCTTGAGGAAGTGCCCCTTCCAAGGCTAGATGAAATGCAGGCCAGAGATTTGGCAACTCCTATCTCGGGCAAGGAAATCTTGGAGGCCGTGCAATCTTTACCGTCAGGTAGAACCCCGGGCCCAGATGGGCTCACAGCTAAGTTTTACCAAACTCATATCCAGGTTATTTTACCAGTCCTACTAGAATTTTATAACATGATTTTACAGCAGGGGTTACTACACCCACCGCTGTACCAGGCCTTCATATCTTTGATTCCCAAACCAGATAAGCCTAGAGACAAGATAGATAGTTACAGACCCATAGCTCTAATGAATCAGGATATCAAAATCCTTACGAGAATATTAGCTAACAGGATTCTGCATATTGCCCCAAGTTTAATCAGTGAGGAACAGGTGGGATTTATGCCTGGGCGGGGGGCACAGGATGCCCTCCGAAAGCTACACCATATCCTTAGTTATGCCCCGGACTCCCAACTCCCGCTAGCTTTAAGCTCTCTCGACGCTGAAAAGGCGTTCGTTAGGGTTTCCCATGGTTTCCTTTTTGCTACAATGCGGAAGATGGGTTTTCCGGAAGGTCTGTTCAGAGGCATCAGACATTTATATGCCATACCATCAGCTAAGGTTCTATGTAATGGGTATAGCTCTCGGGAAGTAATGCTGAAAAATGGGACTAGACAGGGATGCCCTTTGTCGCCAATATTATTTAATATCTATTTGGAACCACTCCTTAGAGCTATTAAGGAGATCAACTTATACAGGGGTGAAGTTGGGGGAGAGAGAACTTAAACTTTCAGTCTTCATGACGATATTTTGTTGCACCTCGAGGACCCAGCTTCTAGTTTTGAACGAGTAATGGGGGTGATTGACCGCTTCTCAGAGGTGGCAAATTATAAATTGAATCTAGTGAAAACTCAGGTCCTTCCACTGACCCCTCATGTACATCAGGCAGACTTTGTTTTTTCAAATTTACAGTGGTGGTCCGATGAGATCAAATATTTGGGCATCCGGATCTTAGCTAATGGGGAAAAGGGAGCCGAAGCAAATCTGGGAGGGTTAATATCAGTAATCAAGGGTGACATACTAAGATGGAATAAACTCCCTTTGAACTTTATGGCCAGACTTGGTCTTATCAAAATGAACCTATTGCCTAGGCTACTCTATCCATTATATATGGCCCCCTACGACATTCCGATTACCTGGTTTAAGGTTATTAAAAAGCTTTTATCGGATTTCCTATGGAATTCAAAACCCCCTAGGAAGAAATACGAGTTGTTACGTTTACCCCAATCAGGGGCCGGGATTAAGTTACCGGATCTGCATATATATTATGTCGCGGGACAGATGGCCCTTATGCTACGGTGGGTTAGGCAGTCTGATGGGGAAATATATACCCCAACGTGGTTGCAAATAGAGAGGCAAATGCTGACTGAGAGGGTTTCTCACGAGACAGTGTTATACTCTAATTTTGTAAAGGACTTTATTATAGGGAGGGGGAATCCAATTGGAAAATCTATGAGGGCGTGGTGGTTTTTCCTCACTCCAGCTCAGAGGAAAGCCCAGTTGAGGGCATGGGAGCAACCTTTGTCCGGAAATCCTACCTTTAAGTTGGGGGGGGCAGATGGTTAGCGTGAAATGGGCCCTGCAGGTGAAGGGTCTAAAAGTGAGGGACGTTATGCAAGATATGGAGGGTTTGGCACCAATTCGTGGGCTGGGTCTGCCAGTTTTAAAAGATTGCAACTTTCAAGTTTATTAGGAAAAGTGGAGAAAGCTGTTGGAGGGTTTGTAAAAGGGCCATTTACATGGGATTCCCTGAAAGGGGTAGACCCAGGGGCAAATGCTCTTTCCCAGATTTAAATAGGGTGTTGGTAGAATTCATTGGTCCATCTTCCCCGATACGAATTGCGTATTGGGATGGGATATTTGCTTCCAAGAATCTTGGTTGGGAGTCAATTTGGAAAAACTACAGGTATATTTCAATACCTAAGTTCAGGATAATGCAATATTTTATTGTCTTCAATTTATACTTTACCCCGGCAAAACTATATGGCAGGAAATTGGGACAGACGGACCTCTGTTTTAGGTGTGGGTTGGGGATAGGTGATTTGTTACATATGATGTGGGAGTGTTCCAAAATTTTCCCCTTATGGTCTGATATAAGGGATCGTATGGACCCAGTTCTAGATTATTCAGATTATATCACCCCAGAGGTTTGCATCTTGGGGGACTTTTCGGGTATAAAGGGAACTTTGCCTAAATTCCACATAGCTTTGATGTCTGCATTAGTGAAAGCCTTTTTGGTTCAACATTGGAAAGATGATCAGGAGTACAGCTACGGACAGTGGGTCCATGATCTGGTGTCTTCATTGGGCAGACTAAGGAGGCACCTCTGGGGTGAAGGGAGTGGAGAATTGTATAGCAAGAGGTGGGCTCCTCTGGAAGCAATTTATCTATTACAGATATTCCATGAATCCGTCTGTCACCTCCCTGAATTGCATGAATCTTTTTTATGACATGAGAAGGTGACTTTTTTTGTTTCTTCTTTCTTTTCTTCTCTCTCTTTATACTTAGATTTACGCTTCTTTTAGGATGGCTATGTAAGTGGGTTGGGGTATAGAAACCAGGTTATTTATGTGGAGATTACTTAAGACTAATTAGGTATGCCCTCTAGGGGACTGGCAGGGATGGGTCTCTCTCTCTCTCTCTTTATAGGGTTCATGGCGGGCCCATCTCGATCTCAGTTAGGGACCTTGCTAGATTTTTGTTAGGGGTTGACAACTCTATGAACTGTAACATAGTTGACATAGTGGAATTTGTTCTTATTATGGGTCTTTTCTCTTTCTATTTTATTAAATTTCTTTTTAGTTTTAGTTCATTGAATGTTACTTGCTTCCAATTCATATGCTTAGTCTGTACATTTGGTGACATTTTGTTAGTAGGGAGTTGGAGGCGACAGCTTAGTTATAGGAGTTTTCAACTGACTACTTTATCTCCTCGAGATGGACCCTGCTATGCTGATAGAAATGGGTCTGTACATAGTTCATACAGTCAGTTTTTGGACTGTATACCCTAGCTTGTCCAGGTTTTGTATCTTGCTGTTATTATTTTTCTCTTCCTTTTCTCTCTTTTCCTTTTTTTTGTTATTGTGTATTGTTGTTCTAAAATTAATAAAGATTTGTTGAACAAAAAAAAAAAGGATTGGAGCAGCATCACATGCCAGGGTGGAGGGCTTAGCAGATGGGGCAATACAAGCGTTGGGTAGCTGGAAGTCGCAGGCTTTTGAAAGGTACATAAGGCCACACATGTTATAACTCTCTTTTGCTTTATTTGGACAGGTGTTGCAGCCCGAGCAGAGCAGATCCAGATTAGTGGCCACTCATACACCCATTGGGCAGCCTGCAGGGCGAGGCAATATCCCCAAGGAAAGAACCTGTTCCTGGCACCCGAGAGGGCATAGATGCATTGGTTGGGGCAGTGCAGGATGCGATGGAATGAGTTGATCACAACACTACAAGTAAAAGCCCAAGACAGTGGGCAGCCAGATGTTTTAGTCCTTCATTTGGTGGGGAAATGATCTGGGGGTTATGTATGCAAGGGAGCTTAAGGAGACAGTCAGGCAGGACCTGGCAAGAGTGAAGCAATGGTGGCCCCAAGTGCATATAATTTGGTCAGATATGGTGCAGTGGCAGCAGTGGTGGCACGCCCGGAACATTAGGGCAATAAAGAAGGTGCGCCGGCTGCAGAACGCAGCCATGAGACCAATTATGGATTCCATGGGGGGTCCATAGCAGCGCACCTGGGAGTGTCTGTGAAAGAGCCTGATATGTATATCAGGGATGGTGTACATCTATTAGAGAAAGGATTAGGCTTGTTTATGAATGACATATAATGGGCAGTGGTGAGAGTATTAGCGTGAGGTGCTTGTGGGGGTGTTGAGTGGTGAAACTCACCTTGGGGTGTCTTGGTAGTCTTGGAGCGCTGTGGAGGGTGTAAAAGGAGATCATGTGTCTTGACCAGCCAGATCTCCCTGAGGCTGACAGGAGGGCGGGCCTGACTGATGGCGTCCGGAGGGCACCCTCTTCGGGCAGGGTCCCGCAGCATGGCAGATCCTCTGATGGGGGAGGAGCTAGCCACAGCTGGTCACAGAGCCATCCCTTATGCCCCGAAGGCTGTTGTCCCTCGCATAGTCCAGGTTGATGGTACAGTGGCCCTATCCTGGGAGGGAGGGTCGACCATCAACGATCTAGTGCTCCATGGGGAGCTAGATTCCTTCCAAGGCTACCTATCTGCGCACAGCACGCTAGCAATTGTATATACAGACAATTGGTTTTATCAATAAATACATGGCTGTGGCCATTTCTCCAAAGCCCATTGTTGTGCCAGTTTGTTCAGGTGGAGAAGGCATATGCCGTCAAAAGACAAATAAGACCTGGCACTACATCCACTGTGAATGGGACAGCAGCAGAATGAGTGATGTCACTGGTCACAGAGAAGCACACATAGTTCTCCAATCTGACAGCATGTTACCAGTTTACTAGTACTGCTTTGACTGCCAGTGGGCAGTGACTGTGTTCACACTACTGTAAGTTCAATGAATGTTAAAGAGCATCTGACGCCTTCAGGAGAACTTTACCAAAACAGTATTTAGACACAGTCCAGCTTGTTTTTCACATTAGTTCTGTATTCCTCCTTCCCACTATTAATTACTGAGGTAATCTGCATCAAAACAGATATTTGCTCCTGAAGAGTTAACCTATTCCTGTTGCTTTATCCTTACCTGAGGTCATAATGCACTGCTTGTGACATCACAGTTACTCCCATGGCAACAGACTGTGATGTCACAAGAGAGGATTATGACTTGAAGTGGGGATTCAGCTATAGAGGCAGATGAACTCTGAGGGATATAGATCATGTATTTATGCAAATGTTCTTAGTAATAAATTCTGGGCAGGAGGAATCTTTAGAATATATGGAATGGAAACTGAATTATACCTTATTTATTATGTTTTTCAAAGATTAAAAAAAAGGCAGTTACCATCTGATCCCACTGAAATCTTTATTGGGAAGTAAGATGATGTAATTAATAATGCCTTGTGGAATGGTAAAATTTCCTTAAAGGAAGCCAACCTCCTGAGAGTGTAGTACCCATTATGCCCTACATTTAATGTTACCAAAAACTCACAAATCTTCAAGTGAGCCACCAGGATGACCAACAGTTTCAAAGACAGGCTCAGTGACCAAGAACCTACAGTAGTTAGATATGTTGCTTTTTTTTTAAAGAGATAGGGTTCCAGGGACTGGTCTACTGTATCTCGGAGACTACATGGATATACTGAATAAGATGTAAAATACAGAACAAATTGATAATTACTTATTTCTGACAATTGACATACAGTATGTTCCCTTTACACTGGGGCCCAGATATTCAGACTGCGCCGGGCAGTGGCACAAGCCTGGGTTCAGCGCAACTAGGCTGCACCAGGGCATGGACCAGGCGATATTCAACAGTGCTATGCAATGGCTCAGCACCATTGAATATGGCACTGAGTGCACACACACTGTGCATGGCGCAGTGGCACTGTGCCAGCGCAAGACAGGGAACAGGAGCAGGGGGTGCACCAGCACAAGTGCAGTTGCGCTAGGCGCATCACCCACGATATTCAGCATGGGGCATGCAAATGAGGCCATTATGCATGCAAGGTGCAAATGGGTCCATTTGCATGTCATTACAGCCCTATTTGCATGCGATGCACCGATCCCCAGCGACTTGCACCTGGTGCTTTGCCAGGCTGCAGCCGTCGGGGATCGTCACCCTGTGGTGCGTTGGAAGTCCCCCCTGCTCCTGTACATCTGATCACAGGCAAAAGTATAGATCTTATACCTGGTGGTCTAGTGGGAAGCCCATACTGCCCTATCGCGGGCATTCATAGAACATAACTCTGGTGGTCCAGTGGTGAACCCCCATTGGCTGATCGTGGGCAGGTTTAAATCCATAGCCCTGGTGGTCCAGTGGTGATCCCCCCATCACCCAATTATGGGCAATTGTAAACTCACATCCCTGGAGGTCCAGTGGTACACCCCTCTCGCCCGATCATGGGCACAATGAAATGACCTATCCCTGGTGGTCCAGAGTACCCCCTCCCCACCCAACCACAAAGGTCCCCTACCACCCAGCACCCCCCCGTCATCAGTGGGCAGCAGCACCCTGCCTGCATGCCATTTGGCTGCCTGCCAAATTACAGTGTACAGTATGATCTGTACGCTTATTGGTCCCTCCGTGGACCAATGAGATGCAGACCATACTGTACTACAAAGGCCTGATATGTGAATGAATGCGTTCTGTACGCTGTCATTCAGCGGGTGGTCAGGTTGCATGTGGGTGGGGTGCTGCCTCCCGCCAATGACAGAGGGTGCTGGGTGGTGGGGGACCTCTGCAGGTGGGTGGGGAGGGGGGTACCACTGGACCGCCAGGGATAGGTCATTTCAGTGTGCTTGTGATTGGACGAGAGGGGCATACCACTTGACCACCAGGGATGTGAGTTTATACTGCCTGCAATCAGGCAATCTGGGGGGATCACCACTGGACCACCAGGGCTATGACTTTATACATGTCCTGTGATCTGGCAATGGGGGTTCACCACTGGACCACCAGGGTTATGTTTTATGAATGCCCGTGTTCAGGCGGTAGGGGCTTCCCACTAGACCACCAGGGATCATATCTGTATGTATGCCCATGATCGAGTGACAGGCCGGGGTGGCACAATGTACCCAGGGCAGGGTGCATGTGGACGGTGTACCTGCAGGCCGGGTGGCTGTTGTGTTGCACCATGCACTACAGCCACCCTCCTGTGGGTGGCCGGCATTTGAGACTTTTTTTTTTATGCTCAACTTTGTGCACCAGTGTGCGGTGCAAGTAGGGATTGCACCAGCATATGCGCCGCACATCCCGGGCTGAATATTGGGATGTGCCGCATATGCACGGGCACGCCCCCTGCATCTGCGCCGCATACATTACCAATGCACCACAGCACATCGGGGGTTGCGCCGCACAACCTGCCCCTTTGAATATCGTGCCAGGGTGCATTGGGGGGGATTGCGCATGGTGCAAACCTGTTGAGCCAGGTGCAACCCCTTTGAATATCCAGGCCTAGGACTCTGCTCTATCTGGGACTTGAGGCTATCAGGTATTTTCTCCTTAAACAGCACCATAGATATCGGCATTGCCCCTATGACTTTCTCCCCAAGGCAGTGGATTGCATCCTACACTACAATTACTTCATCTTTGATGAGATATTTTTACTACCAAGTAAGAAGTACTGTAATGGAAGCCAATATGGTCCCCTTGCATGCAAATTTGTTCTTGTCCTGGTTTGAGGAACTGTTGGTGTATAGTGCAGTGTATAATCCCTTTCTGGAGAGAAGAGTGCCAAATGACTAGTGCTGTGTGGAATTTTCAAATTCCAGCAGAAGGAAATTCCATGGACTTTTCAAAATTCCACTGAAATTCTACCGAATTTTGCCAGAAACAGAATGTGGAATTCCATGGCAGAAAAAAGTTGTGGAATCGCCGGCCCAGTGGCACTGAGGGTTGAGGCGCTGGACACCACACCTGATCCGGGTTCAGGAATGACCTCAGGTGGGGGGAGGAGGGCTGGAGTTGGATTTCCCCTCCAGGGGTGGACGTCCGCTCCTCCATAGTCCCGCACCCATCAGGTGGAGGCCCGATGGGTGCGTAGGTGGCAGGAATGATGACATAAGTCTGGAGTGGGGTGGAAGGGATCACCGGATCCTGGCATGCACACGCACTCGCACACGCATGTGTATGCCGTAACCCTGGGAAGGGGAGAAAAGGTAAAACAAAAGAAAAAATGTGTGTATATATATAAAAAAAAATGGTTGTGGAATAATTTTTCACAGAAAAAAATGCTGTTCCGTGGAATATTTTTCCGTAGATCTCAATATTTTCCGTGGAAATTATTGCAGAATAATTTTCAGTGGAAAAATGCTGTTCTGAGGAATATTATTCTGTGGATTACAGTAGGTACAATTTTGCAGAAGAACCTGAGAAATTCCACCAGCAGAATAATCATTCTGCACTAATAGAAACATAGAACATAGAATTTGACGGCAGATAAGGACCACTTGGCCCACCCAGTCTGCCCATTTCCCTGCCTACTGGATAAGCTGCAGATCCTAGTTAACCAGCAGCCTACTTCTTCCTACCCCCATCCCCTAGTATTACCTTATGACTGTCCCATGCATGCTTGAATTCCACCAGTGTTTTTGACTCCACGACCTCCTCTGGAAGGCCGTTCCATGCATCCACAACCCTCTCTGTGAAAAAAATACTTCCTTACATTACCTCTGAGCCGCCCCCCCACCTCTATCTTCAAATTGTGCCCCCTTGTTCTTGCACACCTCTTTTTTTGAAAGATGCTACCCTCTTGGACTTTGTTGATTCCCTTGAGGTACTTGAAAGTTTCTATCATGTCCCCCCTCTCCCTCCTTTCCTCGAGGACACATATTAAGCTCCTTAAGTCTCTCTTCATATGTCTTCCGGTGCAGACCCTGCACCATTTTAGTTGCCCTCCTCTGGACAGCTTCCATCCTGTCTATGTCTTCGCGAAGACTGGGTCTCCAGAACTGCATGCAGTACTCGAGATGGGGTCTGACCAGCTGTCTGTACAGAGGGATAATAACTTAGTGTTTTCTACTAGTGATGCCTCTCCCTATGCATCCCAATATCCCCCCAGCCCTCATTGCTGCCCTCTCACATTGATTGCCCACCTTTAGGTCATCTGATATGACTACCCCCAGGTCACTTTCCATTTTTGTTGTTGTTAGTATCTCACCCCCCATTGTGTACTCTTCCCCTGGGTTTTTGTTTCCCAGGTGCATTACCTTGCACTTCTTAGCATTGAATCTAAGCTGCCATACATTTGACCATTCCTCTAACCTTGCCAAGTCCCTTTTCATCCTTTCCACCCCACCTTGTGCATCAACTCTGTTGCAGATCTTTGTGTCATCTGCAAAGAGACATACTTTTCCTTCAGTCCCTCTGCAATGTAAACATAAAGACATTGAAGGACTAGTCTAATCTGAACCCTGCGGTACCCACTAGTAACCCGCTTTCATGAGAGTGGACTCCATTTACTATTACTCTCTGTGTTCTATTTTCCAGCCAATTTTTAACCCAGGCTGTCATCTTGGGACCCACTCCCAGGCTAGCTAACTTGTATATTAATCTTTTGTGTGAGACTGTGTCAAATGCCTTGCTAAAGTCTAGGTAGGCCATGTCCACAGCCCCTCCCTGATCTACTACTACTTTGGTCACCCAGTCAAAGAACTCTATCAGATTTGTCTGGCATGATCTTCCTGCTGTGAATCCATGCTGCCTTGGGTCCTGTGCCCCTCTGGCCTCTAGATACTCGACAATTATTTCCTTCAGAAGTGATTCCATCATTTTCCCTACCACTGAGGTTAAACTAACAGGTCTGTAGTTTCCTGGTTCTGCTTTGCTCCCACTTTTGAGAGGGGAAATCACATCTGCCCTCCTCCAGTCCTCGGGTACCACCCCATCCTCCCATGATTTGTTAAACAGAGTAGTCAGTGGTGTCACTAATTCTACCCTTAGTTCTTTTAGAATTCTGGGATGAATCCATCAGGCCCATTGCTTTGTCCACCTTCAGTTTTAAGAGTTCTTTCAGAACCCTTTCTTCTGTAAATGGGCTGGTATCAACTTCTGTATCCAGTGTGTTTCTACTGTTTGTTCTAGGTAACCCCCTTCCTTTGTAAATACTGAGCAAAAATATTTGATTAGTATCTCTGCCTTTCACAGTCTCCCTCTGCCCCTCCCCTTTATTAAGCCTCACTATCCCTCCCTTGGTCTTCCTTCACTCCTGATGTACCTATAAAGGTTTTATCACCTTCTTAACTGAGTTGGCTATCTTTTCCTCGGTTTGGGCCTTTGCTGTTCTGACTGCCTTCCCAGCTTCCTTTTGCTTTAACTGATACAGTTCTCTGTCCTGCTCCTTCTGTGATTTCTTGTACTTCCTGAAGCTTTCTTTCTCTCTTGAACCTTCACTGCCACTTCCTTTGAGAACCATAGTGGTTTCTTACATCGTTTAGTTTTGTTTATTTGCTTCACACAAAGGTTTGCTGCCTCTGTGATGGCAGTTTTTATTATTCCCCATTGTTTTTCCACCCCTCCTTCCTGCCCATTTGCTAGTGCATTCCTTATGCACTTACCCATTTTGGCAAAGTCAGCCCTCCTAAAGTCCAGTACCTTTGCCTTTGTATGGCTTCACTCTATTGCTGTGTTTATTGTGAACCATACTGTTCGATGGTCGCTAGTTCCCAGATGGCTACCCACTTCTACATCTGTGATTCTCTCTTAATCTCCATTTGAGAGAACCAGGTCTAAGATTGCTCCCTCTCGAGTGGCCTCCAATACTAGTTGTCTAAGGCATGCCCCCTGTAGGGCATCTAGAATAACCCCACTCTTCGAAGTAGCTGCGGCAACTGCACTCCAGTTAACATCTGGCATATTCAGATCACCCATCAGCAATATCTCCCCTTTTTTTGCCATACTAAGTATACTTTCTATCATTTCCTTGTCCATTTCCTCCCCCTGAGAAGGGAGTCTGTATACAACCCCTGTGCAGATTGTGGTGCCATTGCCGGTCTCCAAATTTATCCACAGTGCTTCTTCCCTCCCTGTTTTCTCTTTTGTTCTGTTACTTTGATTCCTTCCTTATGTAAAGAGCTACTCCTCCTCTTTT
Organism: Neoceratodus forsteri; assembly: GCA_016271365.2. Lineage (NCBI taxonomy): Eukaryota > Metazoa > Chordata > Ceratodontiformes > Ceratodontidae > Neoceratodus > Neoceratodus forsteri. Next base: position 420,904,667 of record CM057449.1, on the reverse strand, counting down.
ACCCTCTCTGTCTCTCCTGTAGATAGTGTATCCTGGTATGTTTACATCCCAGTCATGGTTTCATGCGAACCATGTTTCTGTGACTGCTACGATATCCAGATGTTCCTCCTCCATCAAGGCTACTAATTCAGGAAGCTTGTTACTCCAGACTACGTGCATTGGTACTCATTGCTTTCCATTTTTTGATGGCTTTACTTTCTGTTGCAGCATCCCCCACTGACCTTTCTACCTCGGTCTTTTTCCCATTTAGTACCCTGTTTTGTAGGGAGAGGCTGTTTCCTGCTGCTTATCAGTGCCTCCCCCCTTGACTAGTTTAAAAGCTTGCCAATGAAGCATTTAAACCGATTGCTCAAAAGACTTGTTCCCTTCCTGGACAGATGCAGACCATCCTGCCAGTATAGGCTGGTGGCCCTCCAGGTGGAACCCCAGTCCCCAATGAAGCCAAACCCCTGTGCTCCACACCATTTTTTCAACCACTCATTAAACTGCATGGTGCAAAGTACCCTTGCCTCACTCATGCCATTTACAGGCAGCACCTCTGAGAAGGATACTGTGTGTGCTACTTGTCTTAGGCCCCTCCCCAGTTCTACAAAGTCCTTCTGCACTGCTCTAATCTCATGTTGAGCCAAGTCATGTGTCCCTAGGTGGACAATGACATCCAGCTCAGACTCCCACGCAGCTGTTCCTGTGATCCTGAGGATGCGCTTCCTGTCCCTACAAGTCATGGCACCAGGCAGGCACCTTACTTCAGTTTTCCCTGCTCCCCCCAGTTCTATCCCCCTAATAACTGAGCCTCCCACCAGGAGCTGCTTCCTTTTCTTGTGGCATCCTCTGCCTCCTTCCTGTGGGCCTCCCTTGTGACAGGTGTCCTCAGCCTCCTTAATCTCCTCCGTGGATGCATCCATAGGGGAGCTGTGCACCCCCAGAATGGTGTATGGATTGTGGAGTGGAACAACTGACTGGGTGTGCCTCTGTTCCACCATCCTCACCCTCCCTGAGCCCACTGTGGTCCAACTGCTGTGCTTTCTTTGCAACCTCTGAGGCAGTGGTGGTGGCTCTGGTGCTCCCTGGATGGGGGGGTTCCCTTCCTACCATCCAGTCTGGCCTGGGGGAAGGTTCTCTTACTGCTGTCCAGTGTGGCCTGAAGACGGGCAACTTCCTCCCTCAGGGAAGAGAGTTGTCTGCAATTAGGGCAGCATCTCAGCCTCCAGAAAGACTCCCGGAAGACTGCTGCCCCACAGCCATTACATTGCACTACTCCCCACATGACTATGTACTTATTTTTAATTTTTTTGTGTGTGTGTGTGTGCTTGTGTGTGTGATTGGTTTGTTATATAGAAATATATATATTATACAATGCATATGCTTATATTGTCAGTGCAGTGTGCTAGAGAGGATATGACATTGATATGTGCCTTGCACTCTTAAGGAAATGATGTCAGAACCCCAGGTATAAAGGAACTATTTCCAGGGGTGGGTGGGGTGAGGGGTGGGAAGGGTTGGGCCTAAACTGTGCCCTCACAAAACAATCAGCTAAGAGCTCTGACCTACGCTGCGATGAGTGCCTTCCTGTCTGCAAGATACTATACACAACAATTTGACAGAGAAAATCCCTGCTAATCAAACAGAGAAAATCCAGACATCCAAGTCAGACACAGGTAAACCTCCCCAGCCCCAAAACAGCCTGGTGGTTTGTGCTCTGAAAGCAGTCAGCCCCAAAATAAGTCAGCTGTGTTTGAACTCTTCCTGCACTGAAAATCTTAAGAATTGTAACAAGACTGTCTTTTCCTGATAATTGTAAATTCCTTATTTCACCTTTCAGTTAGAAGCAGCCTCCACCTGCAGTATATCTGCTACAAACCAAAGACAATTGAAAGGTTCCCCTCCCTCTGTTGGGAGCACAACTCGCTTTCTTGCAAATCCTATGTTCAGTATTGTAGCTCCCAAGAGATAGTTTGACTAGGAAAAATATTAGCTGTTCTGATGAGTTTGCTATAAACACTTGCTTATAATACTATTGTTCTCAGGTCTGTTACCCAAGCTATTGGCTGATTAAGTCTCTGTGATGTAATCACTTCCTGAGAAAGTCTGGAATTGCCTTTTAAGGCAAACAAAGATAAACACAGAAAACAGTTTACTGTCTGGGTCAAATACACAACCTGTACCTGCACTTATTTCAGGATTTGTGACAAATGTTTCGCCCAGAGTTTAAAATCTTCCTGCACTGAAAATCTTAAGAATTGTTAACAAGACTGTCTTTTCCTGATAATTGTAAATTCCTTATTTCACCTTTCAGTTAGAAGCAGCCTCCACCTGCAGTATATCTGCTACAAACCAAAGACAATTGAAAGGTTCCCCTCCCTCTGTTGTGAGCACAACTCACTTTCTTGCAAATCCTATGTTCAGTATTGCAGCTCCCAACAAGAGATAGTTTGACTAGGAAAAGTATTAGCTGTAATTTCATTGACAGAATTCTGCGTTCCGCACAGCACTACAAATGGTACTGCTTTTATAGATTTTTTGGATTTGGTTGGAAACTGAAAAGGAAGCACACAGTTTTGTAAGTTGGTTAAATAACAATTACAGCATGAGCTCCATATAAATCAAACAGTACTGGTGTCGAAGTTTTGGACCTGACTTTTTTTTTTTTCAATTTAAAGTTTATTGAAAAAATTTCTTATATTTTACACCTTTACATACACGTGGAAGATACACATGAACTTGAACATGATACATAAGATATCCGATTCACATAAGTCTGCCCCCCCACCACCTCAACTATCCCCTTCCCCCACCTCCATCCCACTCTACCCACATTGAGCACCAAAAATCCATCACACAACCTCAATAACACTGTTCAAGTTCTTGGTTAGCAAATTGGGCACCATAAAGCCGTATAACCAGGTTAACCTTATTGTAAAGCGTATAAGGTATCCCAGATTTTCTTGAATTGCTCCATTCTATTATTAAGGCTGGCAATAGCCCTTTCTGTTCGAAGATTCGCCAAAAGTTCGGAAAGCCATTCATTACAGGTGATCTCCTGCTGGTCAATCCAATGTCTTAATATAAGTTTTTTGACTGACATGGCTATGAGGGTCATGTGATATTTGCAAACTCGCACTTTAACTTCAGAAAGATCACCCATAATGCACACTGCAGGTCTAAACAGGTCATTAAGCCCCAGAAGGGGATCCGTTGACTGCTTAATGGTAGTCCACGGGGAGACACTTTGGGACAGGACCAAAATACATGAAGTAATGTTCCTTCCTCCAGTAAACACCTGGAGAATGTTAGGGAAGGCTTTAGGCCCAATTTAAATAACTGAGATGGTGAATAATATGCATTATGCAGGTTATACAATTGCATTAATCTAAGCCTGTCCTGAGTCAAAAATTTATGGCAGTTACACCACAGTTTCAGCCAATCTATATTATAATTTGGAAACAGGGATTCCCACATATCAGTGGGCCAAGAGCAGTCGGGGAATTTCCAGTTATGGAGTGTACTGTAAATTGCCGAGACTGCGCCAGGACGACCACAAAACTTTGAAAGTTCTTGACAAAAAGGAACACAACTCACCAATTGAGGAATTCTACTGAGGACTTTCATTAAAGAATGTTGTAGTTGCATAAGTCGGAAAATGTATTTATTAGGGATCCCCAGATGAATTATTAAATCCTTAGCCAGAAGCCAATCACCACTGTCCATAAAAAAATTAGTAAGTTTCATGCCTTGTAAACCAGGTAGACAATTAGAGGGAATGAGTTTACCATCTATTTGAAATTGAGGATTTCCCAGTATAGGTTGGTTAAGATCTCTACCAGGTTCATATCTAAGGTACCGGTAAATCTGCACGTGAGTCTTTAGTGAAATTGTAATAGTAGAATACTTAACTTTTAAAGGTAAAAGACTCTGCTTAACAAATAATAATCCCTCTGGGTCTAGGCCACATGAATGGATTACAGCAAGTTCAATTTTAAGCCAAGCCGGGGTGACATGTAGGTTATCCTTAGTAAGCCATCTTAGATACTTATTAATATGGCTGGCCCAGAATTACGATGCCAGGTGGGGGAAGCGCAGTCCCCCTTTTGACTTGGGAGCAGTCATTTTGTAATAAGCTATCCTCGGGGGTTTATTCTGCCAGATAAATTTTGTGATAAGGGATTGTATTTTACAGTATTAAACCATGACATAGGAAGCCAAATGTTAAGCATAGAAAGGGGATAAAAAAGCCAGGGGAAAACATTCATTTTAATTAAATTTGTTCTGCCCCACAATGACAAGGGAAGGCATAACCATCTATTGAGATCTTGGGAAATTATGTGGATTAGAGGGTCAAGATTTAACTTGATGACTTGTCCAGAACATCTGGTTAACTCAATACCCAGATATCTCAGTGACTCATATTTCCAACTGATCCCAATGCCAGAATATCCGCCTTAAGCACCTTATGATTTAAAGGAAAAACTATGGTTTTACTAACATTTAATTTGTAGTTCGAGATTCTATTGAACTCCTCAATAATGTCTAAAATAGGGGGTATGGCTACCTTGGGATTTGCAAGCTGAAGGAGCAGGTCATCCACATATGCTAAAACCTTCACCTCGCACGGGTGTATCAGGATCCCCTGCACCTCCTGACAAGCTATCAGTTTATGGATTAATGGTTCAAGATAGATGTTAAACAATAATGGTGATAAAGGGCACCCTTGTCTGGTTCCAGACTGCAATGTGAATGCCTCGGAGATCACCCCGTAGCCCGAAACTCATGCAGAAGGGAAACAATATAAAGACCTGATCCCTTCAATTAATTTGGCTGGGAAGCAGAAGGCTTCGAGGGTTAAAAACAAGTAATGCAAATTTACCTTGTCGAACACCTTCTCGGTGTCCAGCGAAACCAAAACAGCTGGATAAGGTGCATCCCTACACGCCGAGAAGAAGTGCGACAGGGTGCGTATATGATCCGAAGATAACCGTCTCTGCATAAAACCAACCTGTTCAGGGTCTATCAGGGTATTTAATACAGCATTGAGACAAATGGCCATCAACTTGGATAAAATTTTTATGTCTGTATTCATAAGAGAGATGGGCCTGTAATTAGTAACCATGTCGGGAGCCTTGTCCGGTTTCAGTATTAAAACTATTAGAGCTTCAAATAGCGAAGAGTCTACCACTTGCCCTGATAAAATCTATTGGAATAAGGGAAGAAGCATTGGGATTAGGTGGGTTTTAAATTTCTTATAAAAATTAGCGGAGTAACCATCCATCCCTGGGGCTTTATTTACAGGTAAATTCCCCATCACCTCAGAAATTTCCTCTACTGATATGGGGGCTACTAAACCGTTCCGCTGATCCTTGGACAATTGGGGTAAATTAACATCCTTCAGGTAATTACGTATGGTCTGTTCCGAAGGGGGAGATTGCATGGTACCATATAAATCCTTGTAATAACTGGTGAATTCCCTTAAGATGTCCTCAGGATGGGTTTTGGAGGTACCATCTAACGTGGAAGTTATCGAGGGAATATATCAAAAAGACTCCATTTGTTTAATCCTAAGTGCTAAAAGGCACCCCGTCTTTTCCCTTTGGTCAGTGTAAGATGCCTGGGTTTTTAACATGGCATATTCTACTTTCTCTCTCAAGATTTAATTCTATGCAGCTCTTACTTTTATTAATTCCTGTCTAACTGAGTCCAGGGATTATGGGAAAAGATTCCTCTCCAACACCCTCATACTAGATAATAGCTGGGACAACTTTGAACTAGCCATTTTTTTCCTATGGGTGGCTACGCTGATTAAGATACCCCTCAAATAGGTTTTGAAAGCCAGCCATAGCATATCCGGTCTCCCCGAGAAGTCGAAATTGTGCTCATAATATCTTTGAATGTGTTCTTGAATATGCTTAACTAAATCCGGCTCTAAAAGCAATAAATCATTCAGCTTCCATCTTGATCCCCTATTGGGTAGTGAGACTAGTGACAATTGACAGGCAGCTATAGAATGATCCGATAGGGGACCTGGTAATATAGCTGCTTCTATCACCCCTGGTAATAAAGAGTGGGAGTGGAGGATGTAATCAATTCTGGAGGAAGAGTATTGGATAGGAGAAGTATAAGTATATGCCATCTCCTGAGGATGCAACACCCTCCAAATGTCACAGAGATCTATCTGGTCCGTTAGCTCCCTAAGTGCCCTCTGGGCAGGTGATAGGCCCTTTCTCTGACCTGAGTTATCCACCATGGGATCATAAACTAAGTTAAATTCCCCCCCAATGATCATGGGTAAAGAAATAAATGATACTAACACCTGTATTAACTGTGTGAAAAAGCTTGGTGTGTCCTGATTAGGGCCGTAAATACTACCCAGCAAGATTTCTTTGTTAAAGAGCAAACCATGCACCAGTAAATATCTACCTAGTGGGTCCTTGATCTCCTTGATCATCTTGAAAGGTATTCTTCAATGTATAAGAATCACCACCCTTGCACTCTGAGTCGTACCTCCCGCTGTAAAATATTGACTGAATTGTTGCCTGCGAAGCTGAGAAAATTCTGGATCTAACAAATGCGACTCTTGCATATAAACAATATCAATACTCAGAAGTTTTAAGTATTTTAATACCTGGCACTGTTTTTTTTTTTTCAGGATGCCTTTTACGTTCCAAGAGGCCATAGTAATATGATTAGCCATCTTTCCCAAATAAGCAACTAACTCAGTCAAGATTGACTGTGCCTCTGTAACCCGACCTCTTCATGCAAACCCAGGACTTGTGGAAATTTGTGCTCCATTCTAATACCCCACCCCCCTCCCTAACCGCCCTCCTTACAGTTGTTACAACAAACTTGTGCAGTGTCCACCCTCCCATACTGTTATCCCCTCCATACCCCCTCACTGTATGGATTCCGCTATGCATACTATCCTAAGCTTTCCTATCCCATCCATCACCCCATCACCCCGCCCTTAAAAAAGATGAACATTCAGCCTGTATTGAGCACCAGTGCAATTCGCACTTCCAACAGGAAAACTGGCGGTTAAGTTACCTGAACAATATAAAATATAACAATTGAGGGATCATAACCCAAGCTATTGTCTAAATCCCAGGTTTACAAACCGAGGAGAGAAATAAACTTAACAGGAGGTACACTGCCTAAGATTGTACATGGAGAAAAACAGAAAGGAACCTAAGCTCTAGGTTAAAAAAAGACATTGAAAAATCCATATCCCCCAGAAATGTGAGCGATTGACCTTCCCCACGAACAAAATTACAGTCAGGATATGCCAAACTGAATGCTATTTATGAAGTCTGTGAAATTAAAAGCAAGGATTTAGCTCCCTCTTGTGGCATCTTAATGTCAGAGCCAGTCTCTCTGCAGGGTCAGCACTGATAAGCACAAGTCGTGCACTTCTCAAGTTGTTGCAGTCCATCCTGTAAAACGCAATACCTGCACGTTACTGTTAAAACAAACAACCCCATCGAGGACTTACTTCAAACCCATATTCCACCTTTTGGCAACAAGCAGGGTTCACACTGAATACAATATTGCTAAGTCTCTTCACATTGAGGCAGTCCATCCTGAAAATCGAACTGAATGCGTGACACAAATTAAACTGAAAAATCAACTAGGACTTACTTCAGTCCCAGTATTACCTTTTGGCAATGTGCAGGGTTCATCTAGCTATTAAAACGATAACAGAACTTCTCTTCATCTGTAGGAGCCCTCGTATACAGGCTCATCACTAATCAGTATCCGAAGACATCTTATTATTAGCAATCAGTAAAGAAATCTCCTCTCCTTGAGCACAATAAACAGCCAGCATCCTTTCTGATTCTTTTGATCCTTTCAGCGTGTGAGGAACAAATCCAGAAAGGCCTTCTGCAAGGCCACTTTAGCACTCTCCAGCTCCTCAAAAGTCGACCAGGCTCCTGAAATAAGAACCAGCAACCATGCAGGATACCTCATTCAAAATTTCACTTTGGCAGCAATGAGCTTTGTGACAAGGGGGTGAAATAAAGTTCTTCATTGCCTTACAGTGGCTGGTAAATCCTGGGTAATGCAAATTCTTTTACCCTCCCATAGCATCTCTTACATTTCCTTAGTCTTCCCCAGAAAAAAATGCTTTTCCTGAAAATTCAAGAATTTGAAAATTATGGGTCGGGGTAAGCTCCGGGTGCAGACATCGGCCTAAGGGCTCTGTGGGCCCTCTCTGTGGTGTATACTGAGCCAAAAGGGGAAGGACCAGCCAGCTTCTCGATTAATTTTTGTATGGAAAGAATGGTATTTGTCCCTTCCTCCTTCTCCAGTATCCCTATTATAACAACATTATTTCTGCAACGCCTCCCCTCTAAATCCTCTATTTTCTGCTCTAATTTCTTTAATCTGTGATGGTTATCCACCACTTCACTGTTGGTGCACTCAGTTTTATTCTCAAGGGAAATGAGACAAGACTCATTATCCGCCATTCTGGTAGAGAGATCCTCTAGTGCTGTGGCCACCTGTTTCACCTCGCATACCACAGATTTGAGATCATGGCGAAATGGTTTCAGTTCTTGAAGGAATAACTCAAAGGTAAAAGGAGGTACATCTGGGGTGGGATTTGCAGAGGCCACCCCTGTAATTTGCCTGGCACCACCTGCCAGTTTCTGCCCTGGATCTTTTGCTAACTTTTTCCTGTGAAACTGGAGGGGTGTGTTTGGGCATGGCGAGTCACAGTTCAGCTTCCATTTCCCCCAAATCTGCTGCCGGGGAGATCGCTGTATCTACCGATGTACTTGGGGAGTGCCGCACCATGAAGGAAATACCAATAAAACCCCAAAAATAGCACAAGGCGACGGGAGCGAACCGGGAAGCAGATACTCGGATCTCAGCATCACGTGATCCCCTAGACCTGACTTTTTTTTTATAGCTATGGTACACTTCAGACTGACACATTAAGATATGAGACAGCTGGCAATGCTCTATTAAGAGCCAAAAGTGCTCATCCACAAAGTTTTGTATCAAGTACAATAGACATCTCTTAATAGGGACATTGCAATGGATTCAATAGCATCTCATTTAAGGGGGTGTCCCTTTTAAAAGTTCACCTACTTTATCTCATACAGAAAATGACCATCAGTCTTTTTATGAGTCATTTCATGAATGCAGTAATGTGCTGTAATTCTCATTAACACTCCACAATGTATTAACTTTATTTAACTTATCCTGTACTGTACATACTGTATTGCAATGTTACCTTGCTGTAGTTAACCCTCTTACTCTCCGGAAAGCTTAAGTGGTAAGCACACATACTTTTAATACTGACACAGATCTGAAGTAGTAATTGTTAAAACAAGCAACAACTAGCAAAAATGAAGACTTTCAAGGGCCTCTAACATGTTAATTTGCAGTTTGATCATCCTAATTAACAAGTCAGTTTACTCCCCATTAAAATGTTGCAGATAACATAGGAGCTAATGGGGTAAAAAAAAAACTGTTGCAGCTGAGGCATCCCATTTAAGCACTTTGTCCCAGTTACCCTCATCCCTGTTAAGTGGGATGTACTATATACCACTGGGGCAGGGATGCTTAATTACAGCCATCAATGGGACTTATAAAAGGGCCATGGATACATCACTGAGGGAGTCACTATTGATCCCAAATGTGAGAATAAAAGGAGGGAATCTTCAGATCACCTTTGTGGCCCAATATAATCATCTGGCACCTAAGATTAAAGAGTTTGCACTCCTAGGTTTGATTGCAGAGCTCATGCACTGTCTAAAACTAATAGTTTCTAAAAGCTGTCAACCTTTGCCTTTTATTTCTGAGGTACTTTTACTTTTCCATTTGGTTAATTAGAAGATTGTTTACCTGATGTTAGTAGGTGCGATGTGTGGAACAGCACTTTGCCTGTCAGCTGACATATCTAGCTCTGTTCCTCCCATTACATCATCAGCAAAGTGACCTCACTGACTGTGACATCACATCTGCTTAGAAAAAGCCACTCAGTAGCTGCCAGGCTGGTCACCTTTGATGTCGCTATCAGTGAAGTCACTGTGCTGATCATGTAGTGGGAGGAGTAGAGCTAGGTATGTTGACTGCCAGACAGAGTGTTATTCCACACATCCAGCATAATACTATCACACTGAAAATACTCTAATCAGCAAATGGGAAAAAAATACCTCAGGAAAAAAGTTACAGCTGACTACAGTATACCATAACCCAGTTATCCAAAAGCATGTGAAGATACACAAGTCCTTTAAATAATTGTGGGTTCTGATAAACGAGAGTCAGTCAGTCCCTAGAGACCATCAGCTCACACATTTTTTCTAAAAGGGCTAATGTTATTAAAGCAGGAAGACAGGAGCTTACTGGCACTTGACAATTGCTGAATATTGTAGTGATTTTTAAAATCTACTCAGCCAACCCTTACTTACTCCAGTGGCATCATTCAGCCCATTGGTGTTCCTGTGAAACATAATGGCCTTTTCCTTTAAAACTGGGCCAGATAGCAGGGTCCCTTTCACCTGCTTCTGGACAAACCACAAAAGCAGTACCTTTTCCAGTGCCTTGTCCTTGCTCCCCTTTATGCTTTTTCTGTGACTTGGCCCCTCACCACAGCCCACAGTGGCTGCATAGTCTCAAGTCTTTTCTCTGGCTCTACAGATGAAACAGGCCATATTGTTCCCTGTGCTGAACCACTGGACAATCTCAAGGCATTGGAGAACACTGAGTTTTTGGGAGATGTCTAGGATACTTTTCCATTTCACTGTCATGATTTTGGTCTAAAAATGGCAGGCAAAGTTCAGGGAGCTTAATATTTGTAACATGTTCTTGTCTAGTATTTTTGGGCTTACTAGCTCTTTAAGCAGGTTATATTAGGCACTGGCCAGTTCTGCCCAATGAACAAAGGAGGGAGAGAGGTGATATGATTGAAACATTCAAACACCTTAAGGGCATTAACAAGGTGAAAGAGTCTAACATGTTTCTATATAAGAAAAATAGCAGGACAAGATGGCACAGCATGAGATTAGAGGGAGGCCGATTAAGGGGTAATGTGAGGAAGTTCTTTTTCACAGCTTCAAATGGGCATGAGATAGGCATAAGGGAGCAATACAGATGAGTATAAATAGATAGGTCATTGACAGAGCAAAGGACTATGGCACATTCATAAGGTAGAAAAAGAAATGGGCATACTGGATGGGTCTTGCAGTCCTTATCTGCCGTCAACTTCTATGTTTCTATGATGACTCCACTAAGAATATGGCAGGGTAGAGACCAAGTATCTCCTTTTCTTAAGGACCTAACCTGGGATCTTCCTTAATGCATAGCCATTATTTAGAACACATTACAGAAAATCAACTGCAGAAGGAAAACACATAGCCTTCTTTCCTGGTAAATGTTGTTCTGCATGCAAGTATGCAGCACAGGGAAAACAACTGGCAATCCCAGGTACCGCAATATTTGGTTAAGGTGAGACAATTTGTGTGCTCTTTCACAGATCATTAGGGTTATACTGCCTGATATTCCTGCCCTATGGTAGCCTGCACTATGCTGTATGTGAGAAAGAATACCAGGCAGGGAAAAGTAAGACTCAGGAGTATATTAAGGATATTATAAGAGCAAGAGAGTGCTCCTGGCTAATCAGAGCACTGCTTTCCTCTGCATGTGAGAAGCTCTTATTCTGTGAAAAGTGTCTCACTCACAACTACCCTGAAAATGAGTATGTTCAGAGCAGGCTTTTTTAAAGTTTAATAGATTATTTTTCCATTTCCATCAATAATATACGAATCCTGCAGCTGTGACTGCTCTTGTTTGGTTTGCAGTTCTTATACCCCAAAAATGCACATGAGACCACTATTACAGCTATAAGAGTGATTTTGGTGGCAGTATTACCATACATACAGTTTGTAATGGACTCAAGTTTAATGGTATTAGAACACACACATCCTGGGGTGCCATAATAGAGACCCTTCATGTCTCAATTTTAGAGCTTTGGAATACATCCCAAGAACTATTAAGGGAGGTATTAGACAAAATAAATTGATTAAATGTTAACTGTGGATTTGTTATCTTTATGCCCGCCACTGAGGGGGCTGAATGATATTTTAGATCTTATCCCTTTCTTACATTAGTTAATCATTTGCTTTTGTTGTGTCATACCATACTTGTTGCTGATTGTTGTAATTTTTCATTCCACTTCTTGTTCTCGCTAATACCAATATGCAATAACTCATTTGTTCAAATGCATCTGATTTGCTTATGTATGCTCACTAATATTGATGTGGTTTTAAAATATTAGTGTCAATAATGTTTATTTGATTAAGTACTAAAGAGATTTTGACTTATTATATAAGATGATTTTTCTTTCAGATAAGTCTGTCTCATACCCGTATGTAACTGCTTGTCTCTCTTTGTCTTGCAAGTTCTCCTTGGATTTTTTTTATTAACTATTGAAGGCCTGTATTCATTGAATGCACATGGGGATTTCAGCCATCTGAGGTTGAGCCATACCACACCAGTCAGTTTGCTTGTTTGCGCTGTACCTTTTGAAGGTAAATGGATTTTACAGCTTTGTACTCCTGTGTGTGTGCACTCTCTGTTGTATTGTTTACAGTGAGATACATGCCTTGAGTTCAGGAATGAGCAGTAACTGTTGCTGTGGCTAACACTGTGCAGTGGCAGCCCTAGCAGATTTTGAAGACTCTGTCAGAACTCCCTGAACAGTAATTCACAGCAGATGTATCCCAACAGCACCTGCTACAAGACGTCTACAGTAATTAACATTCATTGCTGACCTCAAGACCTTTTCACCTCTTGTTTATAGACTGCTTTATCCTTGTCAAATAGAGTACTGGAAGCCAAAGTGGTTCAGTGGTATTCTCAAAACTGAACCAAATCTGTAGGCCCTGACTCAAGCTGAATTTTAGTAACAACTTTCCCCTTTTTCTCACCCTTAGCCTGAGCAGGCAGGGTCATGAGTGAGGCAGAAAAAAGCAGTGGTTGTGAGGCATGACAGGGGATGACGAGAAGGTCCTTTTTTTAGAAAAAAGTTGTGCTGACTGACACGTAGTGACGGGATGGAACCTGCCACATTTGTGTCTGCAACCATGAAAGTGAGTTGATGGGAACAAGCATGAAAAGTCACAAGTGAGGCACAACTATCCCAACCAAGCAGCCACACATACAGTGAATTGAGGGGCGGTGCAATTGAGAGGTTGGCTAACCTCATGGATTAAATGTTTAGAAAATCAGGAGCCAGAATACTGAAAACAGCACACCAGTTGAAGAGCAGGTGTTAACTGTATTACCCAAATGGCAAACACCAGCAAAATAACAGTGTGTTACAGCAGGCCTTTTACAATGTGGAGGTTGGTCTACCCCCATACCTCACCAGGGTTCATCACAGAGGTCTGAACAAAAAAATAGTTTCACATAACAAAAAGCTGCACATTTCACTAATAGAAACCAGAATACATATTATAAAGTAGTGACTAGAAATCATAATCAGTAATTAATACACTTAATTGTGCAATGACCCTTAGCCAAATTAACACTGGTCACTCTATGTGGAAAGAGAACAGATAGATAATACATGTCACTGCCTATCTTCTAATCTGCCCCATGTTCTCCTTTGCAGTTAATTATGAGAAATACTGGGGATCTACAGGATCAGCAACTCCAGGAGTCAGGAAGTATGAGAGTAAGAGAGACAGAGAGGTAGACAGAAATCGGCAATGTTCCAACAAATCTAAGGAGAGATAGAAAAAAAAGAAACATATTGATATTCTAGCATAAAGACAAATTCAAAATAACATTTAGTTTCAGTGAGAATAACGTTAAGTTACTGAAAATGAGCTTCTCCAAATCAGAATAGGGAAACGATGGTTGTGGTGGTGGGGGGGTGTTGAAAAGGGATAGAGAGATGGAAAGGCACAAACTGAGGAGCAAATTAAATTGTCATAGTGTCATATCAAAATAACAAGATTCAGAAAATCCAGACAGCTACATTTTATAGAAGATCAGTCCCAGATTTGTAAATGTCATTCAGAAACAGTTCCAAGTCCCATTTTTCATTCAGACCTCCTGGATTTACAGTTTTTAGTTAAAAAAAATCCCAAAGCATTCTCTCCTTAATAGGAGATTAAATCTATTACTACCTCTCCTCAGAGGTTTTACAACCTCAGTGTCCATAAATCTCAGTTGTCCTGGAACTGTACCATGGTGCTCGTAGAAGTGTCCACTGGATTGTCCATCTTTTTGTAAATGATGGATCTTTCCTGTTCTTGAACATTTTCTTTCAGCATATGTATGGTCCTTCCTACGTAGAATAGATGACACATAGAATATAAATCACAAAGTCAATAGTACATTATATAAAATCTCTGATTATAGTTCTCTATTACGTGTTAGGATAAACAAAATCTTTTGCTTGATTAGCATACTGACAAACATTACATTTTTGGCACTTGAAATGCCCAGTAGGGCTGAGTTACCAACTTGGACTTTGTATTTGTCAGCAAGCAAACTGGCTGTGAACTAACATGTCTCAAGTACTCAGGTTCTTTCTGAAAGACATTCTAAGTTTCTTCTTACAGACTAACCCCCACTCTTTTGTCACTCAACAGAACAGGCTAGTTGTACTAAATGATGTTTTAAGTCATTCCTGCTACATGATTAATATCTGTTTTGAAAGTAATGGGTCCGGCTCTCATTCCTTCATTGTGTTGTGTTTACTGTGTCTTGCAATTAACAAATCCTCTTGCTACTTACCTCTTACTTATAAGTAGGCTTTTTCATTCAATGTCTTCCGATAGCCCCTTTCCTTAAACCTACATTTTAATTCAGCAGCCTGAAGATTTAAATCCTTTAAATCCATATGTTTTTCTTAGTCTGATAAATTGCCGGTACAGTATTGACTTTTTTTTAGGGTTTTCTGATGGGAGTGCTCAACCCTTAAGAGATGATTGGTTGAGGTAGCTTTTCTAAACTCCATACTTACAACTCTGGTGTGTTCTATGCCTCCAATGAGCATTACATCCAGGAAATCAACAGAGGGCATGCTACTATGGCAGTAAATGAAAGATTAAAATAATTAACATTCAGCCATGATACAAATTATTGTGCTTCCTCTTCTGAGCCATTCCAGACACATATGCAATCATCAATACAATGATGCCAACAGACTAGCTGTTGTACAAACGTGTTCACCTCATCATTGTATATGACCAACTCCTTCTAGAGACCAGCAAAAAGATTGGCAGAAGAAGCAGCCACAGAGACCCCACCCCAGCCATACCACAAATCTGTGACTAGTAATTCTGAATGAACTCAAATGTGTTATGGTGAAGGACACACTCCAGTGCATTAATAATGAAATCTACTGGGATGGATGTTTTCATAGGACTTCATTCCAGGAAGCGTCTGCATGCTCATATACCATCTTGATGGTGTATGGATGTGTGAAGTGCCTCAACATCTATACTCAGCCAAATATAGTCATCCTTCCACTCAAAGTGTTCCAGCCTCCTCAAGGTATTGCTTGTATCCTTAAGGTGAGACAGCAGCTGCCTTGCACTTTCCCGAAGAACAAAATCCAGAAAGGTGCCCAAATCATTAGTCAATGAACCCACCCTCAAAGTTATAGGCCTCCCTGGGGGATTCTCCAGATTTTTATGGATTTTTGGAAGAATATAAGAGGTGGGAATAACTGGGAATTTGCACCATAAGTATTTAAATTCTTCCTCAGTAATGGAGTCACTTGTCAGCTCCATCTGAAGCAGCTCCCATAATTCCCATTTGAATGTTTGAATGGGGTTACCTCATAGTTTTCCACAGTTGTTTTCATTAGACAGAAGGATAAGGCCAATTATCTCATAGAAGACATGATGCAATTCTCCAAAAAGGGCCATATTTTTGGAGTTTAATGTACCCACCCTACACACACCCACATTGTACATCATTTATTTGAAAGCTTATTTTATGTACGTTTAGATGATGTATGATGTGGAGCTGTCAAGTGGAGCCATAAGTCTGTAGGCAACATTAAACAATGGTGCCCAGAATGAGAATGTGTCATTTTTTGCATAGTTCCAGAAACACTGCAACATAACTATGCTTCCAGTTTTTACTGTTTAAGTTAATTTCAATACCTTAATGTGGTGTTTATTGGTCAAAGCTACCAAATGACAATGTATTAAAATATTTTTATTGGTTTTGCATTGTGTGTGGAATTTTCAAATTCAAGCGGAACAAAATTCCACAGAATTTTTGAAATTCTGTCAAAATTTGTGGAATTCCGCAGCAGAAAAAATGTGGAATGAGTCTTTCTGCAACATTCCTGTGGAATAGTATTCTGCGGATCTCAATATTTTCCATGGAAATGTTTGCAGAATAATTTTCCGTAGTAAAAAAGACTGTTCCGTGGAATGTTATTCTGCGGATCACAGTAGGCAGAATTTCGCAGAAGAACCAGCAATATTCCACCAGTAGAATGGTCATTCTAAATTAATTCCACTGGCAGAATTCCGCTTTCTGTACAGCTCTAGTCAGTTTTATTTTTTTCAGAAATGATGAAGCTGATTAGCATGTGGCAAAAATGGCAAATATCAATATTTTGCAATATACTAAAATGGAATGTTTTCACATTACAGATTCTTAATTGTCAACGTGTCTCACAAGTGATTATAATAGTTTCATATATTTTCAATTGAAATTTGTTGCCCAGATCAGTCTCACACTGAAGGTTATGCACCAGTAGCAGTAGATTGCATACCCATAGTTTGTACTGCATAGTGGGCAGATATAAATGGACATGAATTCCTAAAGTAATGCTTCTCCATTTGTAAGCTTTTGTACATACAATATAGCATCTAGTCTGCCTGGTAGAAGGTTTTAATTTGTAATTGTCTATGCATGCAGTACTAGCATATGAAATATTCTAGAAAGTAGCTTTTTAATTCAGTGACACTTATGTACAGATCAGTATTAGTGTTAGAGATGACAACAGACAGCTTCATATTGGGCTTCAATCAAAATGCTCGCTAAACAAAAATGGCAGTTTTGATACTAACATACAGATGTCATTTATATTGGATTTAGCACAAGTCTGTATACTTGTACAAAATGAAAAATGGTGGTAGTGGTGGTGGTAATAATAACAATGCACTTTTTGAATATTCTACATCCACATGGAAGTTACAGTGCATGAAGACATAGAGGATGCAAACCCCCTTAAAGCTTACATCAAAAAGAAAAAGTCTCTCCCCACAAACTTTGAAAAATGTCTTATATGTCAAAGAAAATCAACAGAATGCAAAATGTCAAAAACCACCAGTGCTAGACAGAATTCTGTGATGCTGGCAACAGAAGCCTGGAGAGATGAATTGTACTGGTGGCTACTGAATGCATTTTCTAGTTTACATGATGTGCCACCAATACTCTGTTACGGGGGTTGCTTTCAGAAATACACAAGCAAGTTGAATTTGGCACATGTCAGAGTTGTATTCAACCCAGGAAAGAAAACAGACTCTGAATCCAATCAGACAACATCATGTTCACCTGCTTCTGTAGCCACCAGAGCAAGCACGTCCTCCAGCAATTGTTGTTGTTTTATTATAAAGGTTAAGACCATTGAGCAGAGCTCATTTACAATGATGACCTTAACACTACAAAACATTCATATAGACAAAAAGTATATCATATATACAGACATAATACAATCATTTAACACATTACAACATCAACAAAACTGCTAAAAACAGTTACAAACCCTAGGAATGGAAGTAAGATGTTTTTTCAATGCTCTCACAGAAGGTGCTTTGTTATATTCATATTTAAACTCTTTTGGAAGATTATTCCAAAACTTTGGGATCATTTGACTAAAGAAATTATATGCTCGTATCGTTCTTGTACTGTTTCTTAAAGATGCATCTAAGTGATGACATTTTAATCTGTCCCTTAAAAACCTGGGGACCATACCCAGATCGCATTTGTAAGAAAAAATAATAGCAATATTCAGCCCAACCTGTGGTATAATTCACAGTGATGGATTTGTTTTGGACAATTTAATATTAGTCTAGCCAATCTATTATATAGGATGTCCAACCGGTGTAATCTATCAGAGGTTGAGTTGCCATACAAAATATCCCCATAATCGATAAGGGGGGAGAACCTGCATTTGAACGATTAGTTTTATTGTATCTGCCTCCATACTATACCTATGTCGATAGAGAAAACCTACTCTCTTATTTACCTGGGAAGTTAGGTAGTCTAAATGTTCATTTCCTGTCCCTGTTTGATCAAACCAGTAGCCCAGACACTTATAAGAGTCCACGTTTTCCAGAGCAATTGGTCCTGTTGCATTGTTTGCTTGAAAAAACGCACGACGAGAAAGACAAGAAACTTCATAAAATTGAAACATTGAGAAGGCAACCAATCTAAGGGAGGCAGCAGTTCGAAGAGGAGATGATGGCATGTTGTGCAGAATATCTGAGGAAGACTTGATTGCTAAAGATGCAGTTTATCACTCAACATGCCTTTTTTCCTACTTGAGTAAAACGAATCTGAAAGCAATACTGTCTAGTTCCACTGCAACAATGCAGTCACCTTATGACATTGCATTTTATCAGCTGATTGAAGAGATAGACAATGATCTTATGTACAACAAGAAGGCTACCCAAGTTGCTACAAAGATATACAGCCCTACTTCCCTCAGATGCAGAAACTGAAAGCTATTCCAGTAGCAAATTACAGGCAAGATTGGAAAAAACACTATGGTTCTGCAATTTCATTCCATGCACAGCATGGACAAGGCAAGTCTACCACTATTCTATGCAGTGCAATAACATTAGCTGATACTATTCAAGCTGCTAGTAATCTGAAGCAGGAACTTAAGTCATCCAAATATTTTGTGGCTGTTCTTCTGGCAAGTGAGCCTGATGAACACTTTTCAAATGAACAAGTGGTTTTGTATAATGCCACTTCCATCCTTCGGTCTGAAATACCAAAAATGAAACCCTCAGAATATTATCCAAAGCCTGGGGATTGTAGTTTACAGAGATCAGCTACTTTTGTACCCCAATTGGTGCAGGAGTTTGTCCTTTAGTAGATATAGAGGCATATAATTAAGCCAGCAATGCATATCATCCTTCAGAAGACATTCAAAAAAAGGTGCCTCTCAATCGAGGAGTGCTAGTATTTAACAGTTTCTAAATTATCACACCATTGCACATAGGCCTTGCTACACAGCTACATCATGAGTTTGGGTCTCACAATTTAGTTGACATGCTACATCTTCATGGATTCTGCATCAGTTATGATGAGCTGAGGCAGTTCATGACTAGTGCTGCAAAAACTGAACTAGAAAGACTCCAAAGAGGTGGGTTCATTCCAAATGGAATTGCATCACTTCATGCTGATGGAAATATCATCCATAAAGGAGTTGATAATATAGACAGCAATGTAGAGACCATTGATGGAAAGAATACCTTCCATTAAGTAACTAGAGTTGTATTTCAAGAACAAGAAACATCACTGAAGCATGGGAAAGAAAAGTCAGTTACTCTCCCTGGGCAACCAGAGTCTCTTATGCAGTGTGCAGAATTTAAAAAAGCTAGAACATGTCCAGAACTGACTCTCCATGAAAAAGTACTTTAGAAAATAAACTCCTGTCACCTACAAATGAAAGTTGTCTAAGATCTCGCCTAGAGTCTTTTCAAGATGGCGGCAAGGCTGGGCTAGCCATCAGCTGCAGCAGCACTTTTAAGTTTTGTTTTCTGATTTTATTTGTTAATTTGTTAAAGTTTTTTGTTTTGTTTGAGAGTTTATTTGATTAGTTGTTTTGTTTTAGTTTATTTATTTGCTAGTGAGTTTTAACGGCAGTTAGTAAGGGTTTTATAGTGAGGAAGGCATTGTAGGATTTGCATTTTGGGGTCATAGGTTTAGGAGAGATTTTTTGTATGCCTACATCATGGAGTCACTTCTACATGTTACAAACCTCTGTTTTTTTAGCATTTGTCTAAAGACGCTATTTGGTATTGTTTAACTCCACTACTTGCCGGTGGTTACTTTGGAAAGTCAGTTCAGAAGCTCTGAAGTTTTGTGTGGTCCCTGTACACTGTAGTCTTGGTTCAATCATTTGGCTGGATTGGAAGAGGTCCTGAAGTGCTAAGGAACCACTCTGTGAGAGCAGTGGAACGGAACATCGAAGCAGCAGTCTGTGGTGACTGGACTCCATCCCGGAACAACACCAGTAGTTCTTCATCATCGGACTGTGTGAAACAATGTGTAACGTGAGTTACTACAAGCACCATTGGATAAAAACTGTGGAGGCCATACATCACTTAAGCCCTCCATTCTAGGCCCCATTCTGGACCAGTTTAAGACATTAGCCCTAAAACCACATGCTATTTCCCTTTTATACTCCTGCCTCCTAACTATCAATCACACTGAACCTCTTCCAGGCTCCAAGGTCTGGGAATCTCTCCTACCTGAGGTAACTTTTGACTGGCCAAGAATTTGGAAGCACCTATATTTATGCAAATCCCAGGACAGGTTTAGATTTACTCAGTACCATAACATTAATGACATGTATTATATCCCGGTCAAACTGGCCAGAATGGGCCGTCTCCCTTCCTCCATCTGCTTGAGGTGTGAACTCTCTGAAGGCAATCTTCTGCATATATTCTGGCACTGTTGTAAGGTTTCCTCCCTGTGGCAACCCATTCAATCTAGGATGGACCCCTTATTGGGTCTGGATATTTTCTTTAATGCTGAAATATGTATCCTAGGCTGTTACTCTAGCATCCAGGTCAAGGAAAAAAAATACCACATGGCCCTCATTTCAATGGCAGTTAAGAAACTGGTACTCAAGCACTGTATGGATCAACTTGCTATTACTTACAACAAATGGTTGAATGAACTTGCATCATGTTTCAAGACTGCATGTCTAATTGCCAGCTCCCATAACAGAATTAAATTGTTCGATAAAAAGTGGGGCACACTATATGCTCTATATTTGCACTAACTGCTCTAACCTGTACTGACTCTCCACATGTCTAACTCTATATCAAACGCTGTATGTGGACATGTATTGGGGACACTCAAGGGTGGATTGGGTGGGGGAGGTAGGTGGGTTAGTTAGTGTCAGGTGTGAATGCTATTTCTCTGGTTCATGTCCTTTATAATGTGGTTTATTATAAAACAATAAAAATTTTAAATTTCAACAAAAAAACAAACAAAAAAACTGGCGGCCAGTAGAGCATTTAGGGGGGGGTCTACCCTGATTTGTCTGGAGGGTGTTGCTGCATCTTGGGGCTGCACCAGGAGGCATTGGCTTAGGTCCACTGAAGAGTGGACATATTGCTGGCAGGCCCCTAGGTTTCTTAGGGGAGTCTACTGGTGGGTAGATCCTGGGTCGGGGACCGTGGTTGTGGGTCCAGTTGGCATGGTGACTACCTGCTAAAATGGGGTTTGGGGGCCATCTCTGTGTTTTATAACCAGTGCTCCAGCCTGCTTGTGTTTGGTGGGCTACCACAGGGGAAGCCAAGAAGGACGCTGAAGTAGGAGAGCGGTCAGGAGAAGAACGGCTCTGGCTTACTCATGAGCCAGTGGTGTGGTTGTTTGCTGCACAATTTCTTTTTTCAGGCAGTGAGAGTGCCTGTAATTTGTTGGATTGCACATAAAGTCTGGGTGCTTCCTAAAGCTCAAGGTGAGAGCTGAACTTTGGGGTTTTAAGCACTGCACCTGGTCATCATCCTGAAGAGGTGACAGCTCAGACAGACTTTCTAGAAAACAATTAATAGATTAAGTGACTCTCTTTTTACCTTGAAAAAAACTGCCAAGCTGCCAAAGACTTTAATCTCAAATTACATTTATTGTTTTTTGTATTGGGTTGTATCTGCTATAATGGGTTAATGTGTTGAGGTGGGGGGGATTATTTGTTAGGCTGGATAGAGGGATTGTGGGATTATTTAAAGGTGTATATGATTGTATGATTGTGTAGGTTTTTTGTAAATTGTGTGAGATATAGTGGGATTATTTATCATGTATGGTTATATGATTGTGTGTAGGTGTGTAAGTTGTATAATTGGGTGCTTGCTGCACTGTTTGGCTGTGATTAGAGATAATGTATAGGTATGGGGTACAGAGGGTCAGGCACTACTCTCCTACCAGTCTCAGGGACCTCTGTCCTTTCGGCTGTCCCCTGTTGTCAACAGAGGTGTATGGATGATGTCGTGCCCTGGGAATAGCTAGGAGGAGAAAGAAGGGGGGGAGCTGGGCCTGGTGGGAGAGTGGAGGGGAGTGGGAAGATTGGGGTTGTGGGGATAAGGAGATGCTCTGGGGAAAAATGGGACCAGGATAGGGGTCCTCCCTGCCTGGTGCCCATACCCAAGAGTTCTGCTTTATGTAGGCAAGTAGTGCGGTCCTCCTCAGCTGCTCATCCTCCTCGGACAGTGTTATGCAATGCCAGGTCTATAAAGAACAGGACCACTGTGATAACAGATCTTGTTGGTATATCAGACCTGGCTTGCATCAAGGAGACATGGCTGGATGAAAATGCTAGTCCGGTACTGGCATCAGCAGTTCCGGCTTGGTACTTGATGATACACTGCTCGAGGGTGGATTATAGGGGCAGGGGTGTAGCCATCTGTTTTAAATCGGAGCTGGGACTGTGGATGTCCCAGTGGGGATGACCAGATCCTCTGAGTGTGTCATGGGCGCAGGTGTGGGATGCAGGATACTCCTCATTTACCATTCACCCAGTGATGGGAAAGAGTTCCTGCAAGAAGTCGTGGACTTCAGCATCGACATGGTGCTGGAATCCCCCAGATGGTTAGTTCTGGGGGATTTCAATGCCTGGGTTGACAATGAACTCTCGCAATTTGGTCAAGACTTCCTCCAACTGATGACTTTGTTGAGTCTCATATAGGTGGTTGCCTCTGCGACCCATAATCAGGGTCACTCATTGGACCTGGTATTCTTCCCAGGGATGGAGATCTCCATCTTGGTGGAGGAACCAGTTGGATGGTCTGACCATCACACCATAGGGTTCAGCTTCATGGCTCCCCCCAATGGGCCTGCCCTATGGGAATTGTCCGGTACTGCCCTTTAAAGGGTGTGACCCCGGATGGTCTAATGGTGGTGCTTGACCTATTGGATATGCTGAGTGAATGCTTGGATCCAGGGGAACTGGTATATGCCTACAATAAGGTGGTGACAGTGGCCCTGGATTCCATAGCTCCTGTCTGTGTTCAACCCCTCACTCTTCGCCCAAGATCCCTATGGTCTCATGGGACCTTGAAGGAGTTGAGGAGAGTGGGGTGAAGGCTGGAGAGGCACTGGCGGAAATCAGGTCTGGCTGATGACAGACTTAGATTGATGGACCATTATAAGAAGGCAGAGTTCCGGTCCAGAGAGATTGCTGCTGCTCAAAATTGACCAGCTCAACTCTTCTGGACTGTTGACAGTTTATGCAATCCAATCTGTCTCCAGCCTGGAGGAGTTTTTTCCACAAGAGAGGTGTGATGAGTTTGGTCGCTTTTTTCACACATGGTTGCCACCATCAGGTCTGGGATCTGTCTAGCCCCCTCCATTGGGTGTTGTGGAAGTCAGCAGAATGCTGCGAGTACCCTGTTTAGTTGGTCTAACTTTGGTCGGCCGGTGATCACTGACATTGTGAGGATGGTCCAGACTTTGCAAACAATCTGCTGTAGTTTGGAGCCAGGTCCCACACGCCTCCTTGTGGGGTGTGTTGAAGAAATCAGCCCGGTCCTTGCTGAGATAGTCTGGAGGTCATTGGAGATGCTTTTTTTTTTCCTGACCCCCTTAAGGAGCTGGTTATGTGACCGCTCCTTAAAAAATCCTCCCTTGACCCGGACTGTCTAGCTAACTACAGACCTGTCTCTAAGTTGCCCTTTGTGGGTAAGGTTATTGAGAAGGTGATTGCGTTGCAGCTGGATGACCATTTGACCATCCACGATGTCTATGATCTCCTCCAGTCTGGATTTATGAAAAGGCATAGTACTGAGATGGCACTTGTTCAGGTACTTAATGAGCTCCTAATAGTGAGGGATCAGAGGACCCATTCGATCTTGGTCCTCCTGGATCTCTCTGCAGTGTTTGACACTGTGGACCATGGTGTGCTGCTGGATCACCTGTGGTTTATCTGTGGACTGTCTGGTACAGTCCTCAGCTGGTTTAGATCATTCCTCAAGGGTTGGACTCAGAGACAGTTTCGGGAATTTATTCCTCAGGCCCTCTCCCGCTATCCTGTGGGGTACCACAGGGATCCATCTTGTCACTCATGTTGTTCACAGTGTATATGCTGCCGTTGGGAGACATAATTAGGTGGTATGGTCTGAGTTTTCACTGTTATGCAGATGATACTCAGCTATACATGTCCTTTGTACCCGAGCAGAATCTAGCCCTCTCGGTCTTTAACAACTGCCTCGCCGAGATCCAGGATTGGATGTATGCCAGCTGGCTGCAGTTGAACTCAGCTAAAACTGAGGTACAGGTTGTGGACCCAGGTCGCCAAGGTGTGGAGTTCTCGGTGGGACAACCTTCTGGGCTGTGGCTCGGGAGAGTCGAACTGATGATCCCTGACCATATGCAGAACCTAGGGGTTATTTTTGATAGTAGCCTGATGCTGAAGTCTCAGGTGTCAGCCATTGTTAAGACTTCCTTCTACCATCTTTGGAATATCGGCCGGGTGAAACACCTGGTACCGCCCAGCAACCTCGGGGAGATCCAAGATGGCGGCCATGCTGGGCTGACCGTCTGCACAGCTTTCATTTGCAGAGTTTTAATTCCATTTTATTTGTTCAGTAGTTTGTTTCTATTCATTTAGGTTTGGTGCCCTGGATATCGGTCCTATACTGGATTTGTCACCGAGGTTGAGGCTGCTGTTGTCCTGTCGACGGACTGGTGAGACCGAGGAGAACAGTGCCAGTTGACGGACTTGGAGGGCAGGTGGTGCTTTGATCTGCGTTCCCGCCCGTGTGTTTGGTGTGTCGGGCGGGCGCGTACCACAGTTTTGTTCCATATTGGATTTGTGTGCCGTGCTTGAGGTGCTGCTGCTGCTGTCCCGTTGATGGACTGGTGAGACCGAGGAGGAGAGGATCAGTTGATGGACTTGGAGAAGCTTTTAAGTGGTCCCAAAAAATATGCGGTCAAGCCCAGAGAAGTGAACTGGGAAGACATTTCATCTGAGGAGGACGAATGCTGAGGGGTTGCACTGGGTGATAAGTAACTTGTGGTTGTTGGACAGTGTCTTTTGTGGGCTCCTCCAAGGTACTGCTGGCATTTTGTGTTGGCGAGCTTATTTTGTCTGATCACTACGTTGCTTCTAACTAGAGGATTTGCAATGTTTTATTGAATCAAGGATGACTTGGGCACTTGGTATTCCTCTTCCTGCTCGTCCTTTGAGGGGTGCCTGTGTGTGCATTGGGGCCGCTGCAGGAGGTGCCGATGCATGTCTAGTGAAGAGTAGATGTGCTATCAGCAGCCTCTAGATCTCTTGGGGGAGTCTTCTTTTTAGCTGTCTCCAGCTGGGGACCTTAGTTGCGGCTCCTTAGCGCAGGGTAATTCCCTCCTGGGGTGAGCAGTGGATTGGTTTTCCCTTTTGTCCTTAAAATCATTTTATTCTGAAAGCAAGATTCAATTACCAAATAAATAGTTTACTGGGAATTTATTTGCTGCATTTGAATTGAATTTTTACTTCAGAGTTAGTGAGAGAACCTCTGTGGTTTTAATTACCATTTGAAAGATCTCCCTATTGGCAGTGAGAGTGCCACTTGGGATATTCATCTGTGGATTGCTTTTTGGGACTTGGGCCCAAGTGGATCTATCGACTAGGGGGCCTAAGAAATTTTCACATTCTGGGATCTTCCTAGAAGTCCCAGTGGCTGGTGAGAGAGGTGCTGCGGCTTCCTGAGGAGTATATTTTGGACTGTATCTTGGGAATTGACTGCCGAAAGACTTTAGAAAATCTGAATATAAAGTGACTGTGCCATCCTGAGTATTGGCATTTTTTATGTGATTTGCAGTTTGCTTTCCTGAACTGTTTTCGAAGATCTGATCCTGAGTTTTGTTTTCAGGGGGTTGTTTTGGGGGTTTAGTGGTTATCTGATCTGTGTGTGTGTGTGTGTGTGTGTGTTGTGAGTGTGTGTGTGTTTATGTGTTTGTGTTTGTGGAGGTTGTGCTATTGAGTTTTGTTTTGGCTTTGGGATTACGTAGTTGGGGAGGATGTGTCTGGGAATGCATGCAGACCTGGGGCGTGCCAGGATAGTGTATGGGGCATCCTGGCTGCTCGATCTTCGGCCTTTTTTCAGCCCCCCTGTGTCAGATACTACAGCAAGGCACTGAAGGGAGGTTGGAATTGGGAGGAGTCATAGGACTCGATCAGGACGGGGTGCCTCTTGCACTGTGGGTGGTAGGATCAAGGTAGCGGGGTGCAGAAGGCACCCTGGGATTAGACAGGACTTGGGGAGAGGCCTGATGTGTTTAGTTCCTGTCACCAGGGTTCCCACCAGACCGAGTGGGCAGGTAGCCAGAAGGGCTGCATTGTCCACCAGTCCCCTGAGGGTGGTGCTTTGCAATGCCAGATCAGTCAGAAACAAGACTGCAATTATGGCGGACTTGGTTTCTTTGGCCGATCTGGCTTGCATTACAGAGACCTGGATTGGTGATGATGCTAGCCCAGTTTTAGAGGCTGCCATCCCATCCGGGTATACCGTAGTGCACTGCCCCAGAGTGGAACGCAGGGATGGGGGGGTTGCCATCTGTTTTAGATCTGAGCTGGGCTTCACCGTGCACCCAGTGAGAGCACCACATTCATTTGAGTGTGTGGCCATTCGTGGGGGTCCGGGCACAGGCTGCTTGGTTCTCCTGAGTTATTGCCCTTCTGGGGTGACAGGAGATTTCCTGCAGGAAGTGGCCGATTTCATCATCGGTGAAACATTGGAGGCCCCCAGATGTTTATGCTGGGGGACTTCAATGTTTGGGCTGAGGATGAATCCTCTTGGCTTGGTCATAACTTCCTCCAGATGATACATAGATACATAGAAAGTGTCGGCAGATAAGGGCCTATGGCCCACCCAGTCTGCCCATTTGAGCTTGTAAGTTCAGTTTGTTTTCCTAGAAGTCTGTTTCCCCTTACCCCTGACTTCTAGAATTCCTTTATGTCTATCCCATGCATTCTTAAATCCAGTGATTGTTTCAGCCCCCACCACTTCCTCTGGCAGGGTGTTCCACTTGTCCACCACCTGTTCTGTGAAGAAATTCTTCCTCATGTTTCCTCTGAATCGTCCTCCCTCCAACTTCATCCCATGCCCTCTAGTCCTGGTACATCTTTTTCGCTTAAAAATAGTGTATTCCTGCACCCTGTTCCTCCCTGTGAGATACTTGTATGTCTCTATCATATCCCCTCTCTCCCTCCTCTCCTCCAGGGAGTACATGTTCAGTTCCTTCAACTGTCTTCATAGGACTTGTGATGCAATCCATGCACCATCTTTGTTGCCCTCCTCTGAACCTTCTCTACCCTGTCTATGTCCTTACGTAGGTATGGTCTCCAGAACTGTACACTGTACTCCAGGTGGGGCCTCACTAGTGTCTTGTATAGCGAATTATGACCTCCCTTTCCTGCTGGTGATGCCCCTGCCTATACATCCCAGCATCCTATTTGCTTTACCTGCTGCCTTGTCACACTGTTTCCTACCTTGAGGTCATCAGAGATGACAACCCCAAGATCCCTTTCCTGCTTGGTGCATGCTATATCCTCACCCCCCAACTGATATATTGTGCCAGGGTTTTTGTGCCCCATATGCATTATCTTGCACTTCTTTGCATTGAATTTCAACTGCCAAACCCCTGACCATTCTTCAAGTTTCTGCAGGTCCCTTCTCATTCTGTCTACACCCTCTGGTGTGTCTACTCTATTACAGAGCTTTGTGTCATCAGCGAACAGTGAAATTCTGCCTTCTAGAGTCCTGCGCAATGTCACTGATGAAGATGTTGAATAGGACCGGTCCCAGCACTGATCCCTGTGGTACTCCCGGCCTTGGGTCCTGTAAGTCCATTGACAACCAGATGTTCCACCAATCTCTCCTTCAGTAGTGCTTCCATGATCTTCCCCACTACCGAGGTGGAGGCTGACTGGTCTGTAGTTCCCTGCTTCCTCTTTGTTCCGCTTTTGTATAAGGGACTACATCTGCTGTCCTCCAGTCTTTGGTGCCTCCCTGTTTCCAGTGATTGGCTAAACAGGATAGCCAGAGGTTCAGCCACCACCTCTCTTAGTTCTTTAAGGACCTGGGGTGCACCCCATCTGGCCCCATTGCTTTATCAACTCTTATTACTTCCAGTTCCTTCAGGACCCTTTCTCGTGTAAAGGGACTTGTGTCCATTTCTGCACCATTCTCACCCCTTGTACTCCCTTCAGACCCATTACCCTCCTCTTCCTCAGTAAAGACTGAGCAGAAATACCTGTTCAATATGTCAGCTTTACTATTGTCATCCTCCATGGCTCCCATCCTCCCCTTCAGTCTCACTATCCCTCCTTTGTCTTTCTTTTTCACTTATGTACCTGTAAAAGGTTTTGTCCCCTTACCCACTGATTTTACAATGTGTTCTTCTGTCTGAGCTTTGGCTTCCCTTACTGACCTCCTGCCTCCCTTTGCTTCTCCTGGTACTTCTCCCTATCCCTTCTGCCTGTGTCTTTTTGTATTGCCTGAATGCAATCTTTTTGGCTTTCACTTTCTTTGCTACCTCTTTGGAAAACCATAATGGTCTCCTCTTCCTTTTCCTCTTGCTAACCTGCTTAATGCATAATTCTGTTGTTCTTATAATCCCCATTTAAATACTACCCTGTTCCTCAACCCTGATTCCTGTCCCATTCCCTTAATGCCTCTTTCAAGTATCTCCCCATTTTCCCAAAGTCTGCCCCCTAAAATCCAGGATACGTGTTTTTGTGTGGTTTGGTTCTGCTCTTTCTGTGATTTCAAACCACAATGACTGGTGGTCACTGTTACCCAGGTGCTCCCCCACTGTTACCCCCATCACACTGTCCCTGTTTGTGAGCACAAGGTCCAGTATTGCCTTCTGCCGAGTTGGTTCCATGACCAGTTGCTTGAGGATGTCATCTCTGGGCTTTGCGCAGGGAGTTTCTTCCGCGTCTCATCAGGGTGGCCACATGTTGGATTTGATGTTCTCACTGGGGTTTGAGATAAATAGTCTCAGCGTTGATAGGGTCATTTGGTCCGATCATTGCACGGTGAAGTTCCAGTTTGGGGCCACCATCGGTAGCCCTCTCCCTGCAGAGATGGTCAGCTATCACCCTTTGGGGGGACTGACCCCTGAGGGTTTTTTGGCGGTGGCTGACCTATCTAGCATGGACAATGCATGCGGAGCGGGGGTGTGCACAGTAGTGGACACCTATAATAAGGCGCTTTCTGGTGCGCTTGTCTCCCTCACACCAGCCCGTGTACGACCCAGGTCTTCTCACTTGAGGTCCTCTTGGTTTGACGGGGAGCTCAAGGAGATGAAGACCTTGGGTCAGAGATTAGAGCGCTGCTGGCGGAAGTCTGGCCTGGAGGTAGACAAACTGGTCCTACATATGCACTATGGTGCATACCAGGGGGCAGTCAACTGTAAGAAGGCAGAATTCCTGTCCAGGGAGATTGCTGCCAGGAGGAACTGACCAACTGTGCTCTTTCGGACTGTGGACAGGCTTCTTCATCCTTTCTGTCTACAGCCGAAGGTAGCCTTTTTGAATACATTGTGCAATGAGTTTGCTCGGTTCTTCTCAGACAGGGTGTCTGCCATCAGGCAGGGGGTTCCGCCAGTGGACCAGAATCTGGCCGACAGTGGTCGCCATGGACTGCTGGAGAGCACTCTGCCTGTTTGGGGTGAGTTTAGACTGGTGGAGGTGGCTGAGGTCATTGAGATTGCCTCCAAGCTTCGGCACACCTTTTGTGAACTGGATCCAGTGCCAATTCGTTTCTTAATGAGACGTGTTGACTCTGTTGGCCCGGTGTTTGCCCTGATTGTCTGGAGTTCCTTGTCAGAGGGGGTCTTTCCTGATGTCTTGAAGGAGGCATTGGTGCAACCCCTTCTGAAAAAGACGTCGTTGGACCCTGACGTCAAGGCAAATTACCGTCCTATCTCCAATCTTCCATTTTTAGGTAAGATTGTTGAGAAGGTGGTGGCGTTTCAGCTTGAGGAGCATCTCGTAGTCCATAATCTTTATAAACTGCTCCAGTCTGGGTTCTGTGTGAGGCATAGCACAGAAACTGCACTAGTTCAGGTGCACAATGACCTCCTTAGGGCTAGAGATCGAGGGGAGGGGACAATTCTTGTTCTCTTCGATCTCTCTTCAGCATTTGACACGGTGGACCATCGAGTGTTACTTGACCACCTAAGGGAATTCTGTGGACTCGACGGCTCTGTCATCCACTGGTTAGAGTCTTTTTTATCTAACAGGAGGCAGAGGGTAGTGATGGGGAATTTCTCCTCCTCCCCTGACCACCTGTTGTGCGGAGTTCCCCAGGGTTCAGTCTTGTCACAGATGTTGTTTGCCGTGTACATGCTACCCCTGGGAGAGCTCATTAGGAAGTACAGCTTGGGTTTTCACTGCTATGCTGATGATACCCAGCTGTACTTTTCCTTTGCACCTGGAACATCCTGTGCAGTAGGAGTGCTTAACAGCTGCCTTGCTGAAATCAATGACTGGATGGCCTCCAGCTGGTTGTGACTAAACCCCAGTAAGACGGAGGTACTGGTAGTGGAGTCGAACAGAGGACATGATAGGTTGGCCTCTGGTGCAGAGACAGGACTTTGCCTTGGCTCTATACCATTGAAGGCCTCCTCTAGGGTGCATGATCTGGGTATTATTCTTGATAGCGGTTTGACACTTGAGTTTCAGGTGGCCTCCGTTGTCCGTATTAGCTTTTATCATCTGAGGAATATCGCCAGGATCAAGCCCTTAGTTCCGCCACTGGGCCTCACCACTTGCCTTTGTGACGTCCAGGCTTGACTACTGTAATGCACTCTATCTCGGGGTCTCTGGGGATACCCTGCACTGACTGCAGCTGGTGCAGAATGCGGCAGCGAGGTTGATGACAGGACAGTCTAAATACTGTCATATTACTCCGGTGCTGCGTCAACTGCACTGGCTGCCGATTAGGTGGAGGGTCCTCTTTAAGGTGGGTTTGCTCACCTTTAAGGCCCTACATGGCCTGGGCCCTGGCTTCCTGAGTGACCTTCTTACACCTGCTGTCTCAGTCCATTCCCTCCACTCCTCTTCTAGGGGCCTCCTTGCGATTCCCAGGAAGAGGCTAAGAACTGCTGGCAACAGAGCATTTAGTGTCGCTGCCCCCGTCCTATGGAATTCGCTTCCTTTAGTTGTTAGGAAGGCCCCATCTGTTGAGGTTTTTAAGGCCCGCCTCAAGGCATTCTTGTACGAACAGACATTCCCAGACTATGTTTTATAGTTTATATTGTTTATAAAAAAAAAAAAAAAAAACTTTCTAAGGTTTATTTTAGTTTTAGAGATTTTAAACGTAGCTGTAGCTGAATGAAGCAAATTGTGTAGCAAATTATGTTTTAACTTGTTTGGAGCAGTGTATTTAATTGATTATTATTGTGCTGTGCTGTTTTTATTTAATTGATGTACTGCACCCAGAGCCTCCGGGATGGGTGTCTTCTTAAACAAAATTTGTTTTGCCCTTGCCTTGCCTTCCAACTGTGGTTCACGCCTTCGTGACCTCCTGCCTTGACTACTGCAGTGCCCTATACCTAGGGCTACCAGGGGTTGATATCCGTTGCTTGCAGCTGGTGCAGAATGTGGCAGCTAGGCTGTTGACTGGCTCCTCAAGAATGAGCCATGTCACACCTGTGCTCCATGGTCTGCACTGGCTGCCAGTACAGTGGTGGATCACCTTCAAGGTTGGATTACTGACCAATAAAGCCCTACACAGACAGGGACCCCACTACTTGCAAGATCTCCTTTGTCCCTACCACCCACTTTGCTCCTGTGACAAGGGATTGCGCGAGGTTCCCAGGGTTTGGCTGGCAACTTCTGGGGCCTGTTTTTTGCTTTCGTGGCCCCTACCCTGTGGAATTCGCTACCTTGTTGAGTGAGGGAGTGCCTGACTGTCCAGAAATTTTAATTGGCCCTAAAAACATATGTATTTAGCGTGGCATATCCTGATTGATTTAGTTCCGATGGTTTGAAATGTATTATCTGGATTTTTAATAATTAGCTATGGATTTTTAGAGAGATTTGTTATTATTCTAATTTTTCAGATTGTTTTAAAATATTTGTATTTATTGAATTGTACAAGTGCAATGAACAGACCCTGTAATTGCACTTTTCAAAAATACAGATGATGATGATGAAGACTACTACCTCATTATGTCCCACCAATACCAAATGACACTGATATTGTTCACACTCGGGTGATTCCATTTTGGATTGGTTTCAACCACAAACTTGCCACAAAGAAGAGCAGCTACACAGCAGTTGCATATGCACCTATTGTGGATGCCAAACCAGCTGCCATGGCCACAGTCTACACTGCAATGCTAAAATGTAAGGAAATGTCAGCAGCTCTAGGCCAGCAGCATGCTGTTCAGACTGTGGATCTGCAGCTTTATGCTGTTGCTCAGCAAGTTAAATGGACTCTCCCAAATGAACTTGGCACCAATGTGATTCGCCTAGGTGATTTTCACATCGTGTATTGTTTTATTGTATGTGCTGGGAAATTTGGGGTAGATGCAGGCTTGCTAGACCTTCTTATTGATTCTGATGTGTATGCAGCTTGTGCTGCAGATCAAATGCTTGTTGGAAAGCATTTCAACCGTGCTCCAAGTGGCTTGACTCTAGCATTTGAGGTCATGAGTGCTCTGAAACGTTCTTCATTTGTTAAACAGTGTGAGCAGGGAGGAGGTACTCATGGAATTCCAGCATTTGTCTTGCAAATGTTGGCTGACACTCAAAAGGTGTTTGAGTCTGAAGATAATAAGTCCTTGTGCAACATGCAATTAAAGGGTTTGATGATGCTCTAACTCAGCATATGCTACCACTAACATACTAACTTACTAATTGGCAACGGATTAGGCCTTACATTCTATCAAATCTGCTCGAACCTCAGATCCCTAGTTGGGTGCTGTGGCCTTCCCCCCCTTGTGTTCCAGAAACCCCTATCATCCATCCCAACCCCCCGGGCCAGGCCATCATCTGATACATTCGCTTTCTGTGTCTGTCCCACCCTGTCTTGAAGCCCTCCACTGTGGATCTCTGAACCAGCTCACCAGGCAGCACATTCCAAGAGTCCACCACCCTCTCAGTGAAAACCTCCTCCTCTTTCCCCCCTCACCCTTCCACCTTCCAACTTCAAACCATGCCCTCTGGTGATACCTCCCTGCTTTAGTCTAAAGATCCCCTCCATGTTTAACATACTTATTCCCTTGAGGTACTTGAAGACCTCAATCACGTCCCTCTGTCTCTCCTCTCCTCCAATGAAAACAGGCAGAGCTCCTCAAGTCGGTCATCATACGTCAAATCCCCTAGTCCTCGTATCATCTTGGTTGCAATCCCCTGTACCCTCTCCAGGAGTTGTATGTTCCTTTTCAAGTGTGGTCTCCAGTACTGTACACAGTACTCCAGGTGTGGTCTAATCAGTCCATTGTACAGCAGCAGAATCACTTCCCTGCTCCTAGAGGTGATCCCCTTATGATGCATCCCAACATCTTGTTTGCCTTGCTAGCAGCTCTTCTGCACTGCTCAGAGTTATTCATACATGCATCCACCATGACCCCTAGGTCTTTTCCCCCTGTTGAGGCCTCCAGCACCTCCCCTCCCAGGGTGTACCTGTGTTTAGGGTTTCCCCGCCCAAGATGTAACACCTTGCACTTGGTGATATTGAAATTAAATTTCCATGTGTGAGCCCAGCTTTCCAGGGTGTCCAGGTCCCCTTGCAGGGCCAACCTCCACTCTTCCCCCTCAACTACTGCTCCCATCTTGGAGTCATCAGCGAAGAGACTCATTTCACACCCTATACCCTCCCTGATGTCCAATATGTATGCATTAAACAGGATCGGACCCAGGACCATACTTCTCAACTGTCCCTGATTTTCAGGGACGTCCCTGATTTTGACTCAAAAATGTTCTCTGTCCCTCCTAAAATTTGTGTTTCTGTGGCTAAACAGTGGGGACTGTAAGCACAAAATAATGTCAAACATTAAAGTTACAGATGTATTCTTCTTTAGAAAATGCATGTTGCTCTAAGCCTCATATTCTACTTGCTTTCTGGGTGGATATCTCTAATTCTAAAGATGTGTCCCTGATTTTGGTCCTTTGTCCCTGATTTTTTTATGCCTTGTCCCTAATTTATGAGGCAGGAGGTTGAGAGGTATGCCCAGGACCGAGCCCTGCGGTACCCCACTACCGATCTCTCTAGGGTTCGAGAGCTCCCCACCGACCACTACTCTCTGGGTGCATCTAGCTAGCCAGTTTTCAATCCATCTGACCATCAAAGGGCCTACTCCCAACTCTGTCAGTTTCTCCACCAGACCATTGTGGGGAACAGAGTCAAATGCCTTGCTGAAGTCCAAGAATAATACATCCACAGGCTTTCCCCTGACCAGTTCTGATGTTACCCATTCATAGAACTCTACAAGATTGGTTTGACATGATCTACCTGGCACAAACCCATGTTGCTGACTATCCAGACCTTCCACCTCCTCCAAGTACACCCCAATCATTCCTTTGTATACTCCATTAATTTTCCCTACCGGTCAAACTGATGGGTCTGTCGTGCATGATGCTTCCTCGACCCCCTTTATGGGTTGGCACCACATGTGCCTCTCGTCAATCCCTAAGTAACCTCCCTGTCTCAAGCGACCTGTTGAAGAGCTCCGCCAAGAGTGCAGCCAGTATGTCAGCCAATTCCCATAGTACTCTCAGATGAATGCCATCCAGCCCAGGAGATTGATCTTTCTTTAGGACCTTGAGGGCTAACCACACCCTTTCGGTGGAGATAGCATCATCCGTCCCCTCCACCTTACTGGCCTTTTTATCCTTATCCTGATGTGACACCCCGGGGTACCTCTTCCTCCCTCTTGCTCCATTTCTGTTGCTCCCCTGATCCCTCTCACTACCTCTTCTATCCCCATCATGCCTTGCTTTGTAGATACCCCATCCCCTTCCCTAGTGAACACAGAGGCGAAGTACTTATTTAGTACCTCTGCCTGGTCCCTCGCCTCTTCCACCCACCCTCCTTCTGATCTCAATCTGCCGATATGGCCCTTAGTTTTTCTCCACTCCCCAATGCACCGGCAGAACCCCTTTTCCCCTCCATGTATCCCCTGTGCCAGCTGCTGCTCTTTACTGGACTTTGCCCCCCTCACCATCTGGGTGACTTTTCTAGATGTAAGATGGTACATTTCCTTTTCCCTATCCCCTCTTGTTGTTATATATTTTTTGTAGCCAGCCTTCTTTTCTCTGCCCGCTAGCTGAATCTCACTGGACCACCAGCATGGTTAATGTGACCTTGCTCCTTTACGTTTCACCTTAGCACATGTCCTGACTGCCTCATGAAGTCCCCGTTTTATGACCTCCCATCTCTTTACCACATTTGTCATTGATGTAATCCCCTTCAAGTGATCCTTGAGAATATTTCTCATGCCCACAAAGTCTCCCCTGAAGTCCACTGTCAGTGTCCTAGATCTCCCCATGCTTATTTGAAACCAGACAGTATTGTGGTCGCTCCCAGTCAGGGGATCCTCTACAACCAGGTCCCTTACCAGATCCCCATCTGCCAGAACCACATCCAGGACATGCCCCTCCCTTTTAGGCTCCATCACATGCTGTGTTAAGAACACATCCTGGAAGCGGTCCAGCAGCCTCTGCTCCTTGGCCACTTTAGAGGGACATGGTTCCCCAGTTTGTACCTGGCATATTAAGGTCCCCCATCAACACCACTAGTTCCCCTTTTGGTCCACACTGGGCAATGATGTTGTCCAGCAAACCATCCTTCAGAACATCACCTATCCCAGGGGCCTATATACTACACCAAGCTTGACCTTACCTCCTGCTGGAGTTCGTAAGGTGGCCCATTAGGCCTCCATGTTTCCCTCTGCCTCTTCTACCGTAGCAATTTCTATGTCATCTCTAATGTACATAGCCACTCCTCCCCCTCTGCCCTCCTTTCTATCCATCCTAAGCATAGTGTACCCCCACATGTTTAGGTCCCGGTCATGTGTTTTTGTTGGCCCGTTTCGCAACCACACATCCACCCCACCTCACCCCCCTGAACAGCATGGCCTGGAACTCTGGCAACTTGTTTCCCAAGCTCCTGGCATTTACTAACACCACCCTCCACCCCTTATTCCTGATTCCCTTTGCAGAACCCCATCCAGGTTCCTTATACTTCCATCCTCCCTCTGCTCCTCCTCAAACCTCCTCCCCCAGTCTCTTTCCTCCCTTCACCCTTGGGTTTGAAGGCTACTCCCCTCATCTGGAGGAGAGGGCTTCTGGTCAGACCCTCCTTTATCCCTCCCCCCCCTCACAAGTTTAAACCCCACCTTTCTTGAATGTAGTCAGCCACCCACTGTTTGAGGACTTCCTTCCCTAACAGGGCAAGAAGAAGCCTGTCCTTGGCATACAGTCCCTTATCCTCCCAAACTCCTTTCCAGTTCCTTAACACCCACCCTCTTCACCCACTTCCTGAGCCAGTCATTAACCTCTGTGATCTTAATTATTTTTCTCCACTGGGCCTTTGGTACTGGCAATATCTCCCAAAGAAATGTTGCATCTATTATCCTGACAGACTCTGGCAAGTTCTTGGAACCTTGGATTTCCAAAGCTATTTCCCTCAGATCGTTGGTTCCAAATGCACCAGAAATCCGGTTTCCCTCCACAATCCCTAACCAGTTCGTACACCATGAACTTTGCTCTGAGCACTGTCAGCCCAGAGATACTCACTATCTTCACCTGGCTATGGCATCCATCCCCTGTCCCTCCCACTGGATACCCCTAATCATCGAGTCTCCCAATCACAGAACCTTAACACGGCCATCATCCTTATGGTTACCTCCACTATGCGCTCTCAACCCCCATCCCCCCTTTATTCGTGATCTCGATTCCATGGGAGTCTTCCTGCCTTATTAGAGACCCCCTTGTCACCCTCCCTTTCTGCCTCCCTTGTTATTTTGCCCATTAACTCAGACCCCCTGATAGGTGTCCCTTTAACCCTCTCTTATCCGAATCATTTATCCTGGCCCTGATGGTTTCCCTTCTAGCCTGCCATCCTTCCCTTGTAATAGTACCCCTACCTCCAGAGGCCCTCTGTGGGTCCCCTTTACTTAGGTCCCCATCCTTGGTACAGACCCCCCTGCTGAAGATGGGCCCTTCCCCTGCCTCCTTGTCTCCCAGTTTCTCTCCAGTCTTGCTCTCCTTCCTCATGTCTGCAATATGTTGCAGCTCCCCATCTGCTTAACATTTATGTTTCCCCTTCTCCCTCTGGGACTATTTCTATCCTTTCCATTGCCTGTCTGTGATGCCCTATGGCTAACCGACTCCCTACCCCCGGCCTCTGTATCAGTTTCCTCATTTCCACCAACCCCTTCCTCCCCCTCTAGGTTT
Organism: Neoceratodus forsteri; assembly: GCA_016271365.2. Lineage (NCBI taxonomy): Eukaryota > Metazoa > Chordata > Ceratodontiformes > Ceratodontidae > Neoceratodus > Neoceratodus forsteri. The sequence goes on along the minus strand of CM057449.1, from coordinate 420,867,055 downwards.
CTTAGTAGCTCAAATTTATTGTAACACTCTATGCCAGCCTCCATCAAGTAACCTGAGTTTTCCCCAACTGCCCCTCTTCCTCCCCTCTTGCCCTGCTCTCCTTAGGAGCTGCCTTCCCACAGTCTGTTCTTTTAGGCTTCCCCACAACAGCCCCTCCCTTCTCACTGTCTGCTCTTCTAGGCTTCCCCACAACAGCCCCTCCTGACTCTTCCCCCTCCACTCTCTTTATATTTGGAATGTTTACCCCATACGTCTTCCCCTTAGTGTCAACATCCCTATCTAAGGGTCCTCTGTCCCTAATATCCCCCCTCCTGCTTGCTGTAACATAACGTCCTGTAATTTCTGAGTGTTGCCCCAGCCTCCCCTCAGCCCCACCCTTCTGCTGCCCATATCCACACCCTTTATCCTTGGACACTCCCCAACTCCCCAGCTTACTCTAGCTAACATGCTTCCTCCTGATACAAGATAGCTGTCTACAGGTGGGCAGCCTCCCTCTCTCAAGCCCAATTGAGAATTATTGCCATCCCTCAGCCTGTGCAGTCTACAACCCTTCCAAAGATGCCTGCCACGGTGGAATGTGGCCACCCTGTGTGTTCCTCTCTGTTCATAATGGCACACACCCCTTTTCTCAGTCCCTTCCCCATGGAATACAGTCTCTCTCTATACTGACTGCAGTTATTTATGAACCCAATTTCAACCCACCAATAAAGATCCCAAGTCTTACAAACACATACAGTCCAGTGTGTGTCCAGTCCCACTAACTGTGTGTGTGTGTATGTAGATATCAGGTACCGTGTGATGTCACAGGCCCACCAGTTCCTGTTGCTTCAAATTTCAGTCACAAACAAAAATGCACAGCCCTTCAATTCCAACCCCCAGTGGCTTTTCAGTATTTAAGAAAGCCTACAAAACAGGGTGGGTGGGACGGCTCTACCACCACCAGGCAAACATCACATTTAAATTTCACTCTAATTATCACTGCCAAACAAGTGTTCCCACACCCAGCACCAGGGCCAGATCAAGACTTAGGGGGGCCTGGGACACTCACAACTTGGGTGGCCATGTAAAACGCCCAACTTTTCATACCAAAATGTTTTATTTTGCGCAACATTTACTGAGCACATTGTTTATTAACCATAACAACCACCGTATGGGGAGACTACCCCCATTATTCACAGGAGAAAGAAGCAACTTGAAGTACAACACCCTGTCATGTTGTCATAGTCTGTAATGTTATATTTATTGTACTGTACAAGACATGAAGGCCGCCAGGCTCCAGATGCTCTGGGGGTCTAGATGCTCTGTGGTGAGTTTTGGGGCTTTTATTGAAGTCGCTTTCCTCTAGACCCTGTTCAGAAAAGTAAAGTAATCTTTAAGTAACCTCTTTAATCACAAGTTTATTTTAAGGAAATAAATTAAACAAAAATAAACAGTGCTTTACTAAGAGGTATGCATCCTACTCAAACAACAGTAAGTTACTGTATGTACCCATTGTACAGAAGTGTGCAGTTCCAATGTACAAATGCTATGACTCCAAATAAACAGACTGATGTCATACCTTTATCTGCTCATGGGATATCAAAGGAATGATTAATTCCATTTATTTCAGAGTTAGAGGATCCATGCATGTATACACACACCCACGTCCCTTTATCTCTTCTTTGAACAAGCTCAGATCAATTATCTCAGCATAAAAATAAAATACAGATATCAACTTTCTAAGCCACTTACTGAACTCAAGCTGTCTGCTGTTGCTTGGCGCTCCCCTTTGAAACTCCTTAGCTTAGCAGCAGCAGGCAGTTTAGAACAGTGCACCGATTAATCATGCTGCTAGCGATAGAGTGGCCGTGGCATACAGATAGCGAGTGCAGGTGCTGCCGCTGGCAAAGTGCATGCTGAGCCTCAAAAACCACCAAGAAAGAGTGGTTTAAAAAAATGCTGCCCAGATGGATTGTATGCAAAGCTCCTGGTCCTGGTGCCGCTCCTCGTATTATGCAGCGGCAGCCCAGGTCTGGTCGCAACTTGCACCGGTCCAGGTCCAGTCCCAGACTCAACAAAATGGAAAACCTGTCAGTATCCTAAGGAGGTAGATCACGGTGCTTGCATAGTTAGCCTTCTTCACTTCTTGTGCCACACAGTGCCAGTTTGTTTTTCTAGCAAGTCACCTGACCCTAGCTGCAGGCTGCAAATAACGGAGGAGGAAAGGAGAGAAATCTTCTGCAATGTTGGCTTGCTGGGGGGCCTATCTGTAGCAGGAGGGTCCAGGGGCTTGTGTTTTGTTTTCTTTTAATTAAAGAACCTCTCCAAAGTCATTTTTTTGTTTGTTTTGCTTTATGGAGCAAACTAAGAGGTGGATTCACACTTGACTCATGCGGGGGCATGATTTATTACAAATCCTTACCAGTACTGTACCACCTGAGGGAAGGAGCGAGAGAAATCTGCAATATAGGCTTGCGGGGGCCTATCTGTGGCAGGGGCTTGTGTGTTTTTATTTTATTTAACAAATGTGCTTCTTCCAAAGTCAGGCTGCTTTCACAGTGTTTTTAAGGGAGCAAGCTGCTGGGGACCTATGGGGAGGTTGACTCCACTAACTTACGCTGTGGCGGAGGGAGAGTGGCATGATTTACAAACCACCAGTCCACCTACTAAAAGTGTCTCTCGCTTCCGACTACTGGGGGGGCCAGTCTATGGCGGGGGGCCTGGGGCATTTGCCCCATTTGTCCCCCCATTAATCCGGCCCTGCCCAGCACACAAGCAACAATAGTTACAATATCACAGCCCAAGTAACAGTTCTAACTCAAAGTAGTAATTTTTAACACACAGAACTAATTTCAAGTACAAAACTATTATATAACAGGACAACTTTGATAAACATGGCCTCTTTTGGTCCTAAAAGTTATTATCCTGTCAAAAAACAAAACGTTTTTTATCTATCTTTTCATCTATCTATCTAAAAGTTTCAGTTAAAACAGAATATAAAATCAAATCTCTTTCCTGAACAACCTCCTACTTCTGTTCTCAGGTGGTCTACTGGAGGAATTTCTGACATGGGGGTATGCCCAGCCCAGTCTCCTACAGTCAAGATCTGTGATCATGTTCTCCAGGTTATGCAGATGCTACTTCTAAATGTCCGTGCAGAGTGAGAGGGTGATTGGAAATTTCACCTACACACACAGCATGCCATGCTTCCATACTTCTTTGCTGCAAACAGCCCACCTATGCCAGGTGGATTCCAATCTACATTCTTGATATGCTAAATCTCCCTGAAGAAGTACACAGTGCATTTGAATCTGGGGAATTAACTATGCATCAGACTCCTGATTCTGTCAATGAAATTTGGAGTGACATGGGAACATAGAAAATTGTCATCAAAGACTCAAAGGGCAGCAGTGGAATTGTAGTACTGACAAGAAAGAAGCCAGCCCTTGTCAGCTGCACTCAGGAGTCAGAAAACTGCAAATAGCACACCGATTGAAATGTAAGTATTAAATGTCTTACCCAAATGGCATACACCAGCAAAATAACAAGTGCATTATAGAATGCTTTCAGGAGTGAAGTCTCTGGAATCCATGGTTAGGAGGAATGAGCTGCGGAGATAAGTTGGTAGGGTTTTATAAAACTAATGGTGCTGCCGCGTTTGTCATCACATGTAAGCTGAATGTGTGAGTTGTGAATCACGTCATTTTAAAAAATATATACATTGCAGTGAGAAGAGAGCAATGACTTGTGAAGTGAGCAAGAGAAGCTGGTGTGGGCAGACAGGCAAGAGAAAAATAAAGAAAAAAATGTGAACAATGTAAGTACAACATTAAATAGAAAAGAGGAACAGTGCAGGAGTCAAAAATTATGATTTTTGTGTCCTAGGTAGATTGCATTTTCTTAAGGATAGTATCTATGACTATGACAAAAAAAAACTTTCCAATTTAAATTAAAAATTCTGAAGCCTGGCACAAGAACGCCACCTAAGTCTATCCTGATTGCTGGGACTTTTTTGCCTGTTGGTAATACTGCAAATATGCACAGCTCCTGTCTAATTAGGTCACATGGATTTCCCTATCCATTTAATAAGGAAAATCTGTAAAACATCAGCTAAACTGGGTCTAAATATTATGTTTCTTGCTTTTTTCCAAAAGCGACACCCATTTTATGTTTCCCCAGTAGCTAAAGCCATGTGCTATGAGTATATGATATTTGTCCTTTTAAGTGGATTCAGGACAATCACAGATGATCACATTCTAAGCAACAAACCTTGAAGGTATAATTCTGGTACAGGTTTTTTTTCTTTAGGAAAGCACTGGACAGCATAAATGTTGCATGCTTACAGACATGCATATTTTAAGAGGCTGCTCTCACATCAAGAAAATTGGCATTGAAGTAGAAAGATCACCAAAAATGTATGAATTATGAATTTCAATTTATAGTCCTGTTGGGGTAGAAGAGAGGATGCAAGCAGAATACTCCATGGACTAATAAAGGTTGAGGAAATAGCATTGCAGCAAAGGGTGTTCACTTGCTCAGCAAAACTTTCTAAAAGGATGTGTTTGGCATTTATTTAAGGTTGGACAGTTCAAGAAACACAAGAGTCTGATTCATGCTGAGTGAAGACTCAGTCCATTAGTACAAAATCCAAGGAACATGAGAAGTGACAACAGACTTTTATGGAAGAAGCATCACAAGAGCTTTATTTATTTGAAATTTGGTGACCAGAAAAGGCCACTGACCAGAAGCTTGTTTCCAGGTGTGACCTGGGGAGGGGATCAGAGAATATAAAAGACACAGCACAATCACAATTCACAGTCACAGAACATGATTAATATATGAGTAATTTGCAGAATGAGCAATCAAGGCAAGAAGCAACAATTATGTGTTTCAGCCATACCTACACTGAGGTAGGAGATAAATGCATGGAGACCTGTTAGGGAGAGGGAAAACAGAAGCAGGGAAGGGGGGGAAGGATATCAGTTGATACATGAGGGAGTCAGGGGAGGCAGTGAAGCAGAGGGATGTGGGGAGATGGTACCAGAGTGAGGGAAGATGACATCTTTATTGTCTCAACTGTTTGGACTTGAGCTATCAGGAGGCTGGAGCTGCTGGGAGTTAAATCAGTGGACATTATTTTAGTTGAATTAGTTTCTTAGTTGTGTGATTGGCATGAGTGGGATGTTTGGGTGAGTGAGTGCTGTGTGGCTGAATCATGAGTGAGTTGACTGTAGGGGTGAGTGCTGGGCTTGGGTGGTTTGTGAGTTTGGGGACTTTGTTTAGGTGTAGTTTATTTAAGGGGTTGATTTTTAATTGGTTTTAGTGGTCAGGATATGTTTTGACCCACATCTCCTATTCCCTGGGGCAGCTGTATTGATACCACCCATTCAACTGCCCCCAGTCTATGTTGTGGCTCTCTGTTGGTGCAGGTAAGTGGGAATAGTAAGAAGGCGAAGTTACAGATGCATGTTTGCTCCTGGGATGGAGGTTAGGGAGGGCAGGATCTGGAGCAGGATAAGAAGTCATCCCAGGTTGAACTGGAACCAGGACAGGGGTGCTCCCTGCCTGGTTCCTATCCCAAGGACTCCTGAAATGTATTCAGTTATGGCACCCAAGTCCACCAGCATGCTTCCTCCCCTGAGGGAAATTCTTTGTAATGCCAGGTCCAATGGGAATGACTGTGATAATAGTGGATTTTGTCATAGCTACCTCGAAGGAGCTGATGTGCATCACTGAGACCTGGCTGGGGCATAACGCTGGACCTGTACTGGAGCAGGCCATTCCATGGGACTATAAGGTCATTCACTGCCCTAACTGGGAGCATGGGGGGTGGCATCTGTTTTAGATCTGGTCTCAGACTTGCAGCCTATTCAGTATGTCAAACTAGGTGTTTTGAATGTGTGGCAGTCAAGAGTGATGCAGTTGTTGGGGGCAGCATCTTTCTCATTTACCATCCCCCTGGTTGCAAGAGTGGATTCCTGTAGTAATTTGGGGGAGTTTGTCACTGGTCTAATATTGTAGTACCCTAGGTGGTTGGTGTTGGGTGACTTCAGTGTTTGGGCTGAGGATGAATCCCTGTTTCCTGGTCAGCAGTTCAATATGTTGGAGGTATTGTTGGGCTTTGCACAGGTTGTTACCTCTGCTACACATGAATTTGGTCATACCTTTGGTCACACCTTGTACAAGGTTTTCCTGTTGGGGTTCAACCTCTTTATTGTCGAGGGTGGTCCTGTCAGCTGATCAGATCATCACGCTGTCAGTTTTCAGATCAGGGTTCCCTCAAAATCTGTTAACCCCACTGTAGAGTTAGTTCAGTACCGATCTTTAAGAAATGCCGACCCATGTAAGTTCATGTCAGTACTGGGATGCTTGAGCCTGTTTCAGGTGTGTGCTGGCAAGGTTGAGAATGCAATGAAAGCTTATAATATGGCTATTACTGCAGCCCTAAACTCACTCGAGCCTTTTCATGTACGCACTTGAGTCTTCCGCCAGATTCTCTCCAGGTTTAGTGAGGAGCTCACACAGTTGGAGGCCAAAGGGCACTGATTGGAGCATTCTGGGAGTAGCTTACATGGTTGAAGACCAAAGGGTGGAGATTGGAGCATTCTTAGCTGAGATCAGATTCATTGGAGGATAGACTAACACCGAGAAGCTATTATAAAAGAGTACCAAGGTGAAATCACTTGGAGAAAGGCAGAGTTCCTATCATAGGTGATTGCTGCAGGGGTTAACAGGCCAGCCCAGCTCTTCCGCGTTGTGGAAAGGTTGTTGCATCTAATCTGCCTATGGTCTGGAGGAGCACTGACATCTGAGTTGATGCAAGGAGTTTGGACAGATTTTGCTTGATAGGATATCCTCTATTCAAGTACCAGCTAAGGCATGCATTTCTTTCTCTCTTTTGTTTGTATTGGTTCCATAAATGTGCACATTGCACTCTTGTGACTAAAAATATCCTCTATGCCATTCCTCGGTCTCCTCAAGTGAGTTGCCTAGCATGGTAGTCTATGACTAATGGAAGCCTTCAGTCAGACTGGGAGGAATTTCATCCAGTGCCAGCTAAGGAGATTCTCCACGTGATCATGAAGTTGCATCCCACCATCTGTTCACTTGATCCTGGACTGACCTGACCTTTGTTATCCTGTTGAGAATCTATTGGTTCAGTGATTGCTGAGATTGTCCAGTGTTCCCTTGGGAAGGGCGTGTTTCCAGCAGTCTTAAAAAGGGCTGTTCTGTTCCTACAACAAACTAACTTGCCCTAGGAAGCTTGGTGGGCTCCAACTGCCTGGAGTTAAATATTGCACATGTTAGCAACTATGGCATACCTTCTATCCTGGCTAGTAATTGAAAAAGACTTATGCTTTCAATAGCAACTTGGCCTTAAATCTCTATTATTTCTGCTCCCCCCCCCTCACAAACTGCCTCAGCCCCTCAAATCTACACCCCTACATTGGTCTGTACAAGTGCATGCTCAACTTTGTAAGCACCTCAAGCTTCTGTATGTTAAGGACCTGGATCAACTGCTTTTAAATAACTTTAATATTCTTATAGCTAAGAAACCATTGAGCTGCCATCATTGGTCTCACTTGCACCCCTCTATGCTTTCTGATCTTGTCAAGGAAGGGGCTTTAATTTCCTTTGACCAATACCAGCTGAAGTTTAGGGTGTCTGCATCTCAGTCCTTTCAGTTTTGGCAACTTCTGCATTGCCTCAGTCCTTTTTTAGGATCTCCTCCATGGTTTTACAGAGTGGGCTCTCTTTTTGTAAGCCTGGTAAACTCAGTACAGCAAGACCATCCAATCTCTCACTTGTACGCCATGTAGGTCAAGTACTTTGCGACCTGGTATACCCTGTTGCCTTTTATTGGGCTAACACACTTCAAATTGATTGGGATCATAAGTACTGGAATTGCATTTGGACAAATAGTTATAAATATGTCAACTAGGATAGATTCAGGTTGCAACAAATCAATATACTCCACGGATTATACTTTTATCCTGTTAAATTGTATAAAATGGGAAGAGCAGAGTCACTGGCTTGCCCTCGGTGTCAAGAGACTGACAGCTCATTATACCATAAGTTGTGGTCTTGTCTCCCAATTAAATCCTTTTCACATCTTATTCAATCTTAATTAGATCCTATTTTAAGTCTCCAGGATGCCTTCACTCCTGAAATTTGAGTACTGGGAGATTATACCTCGCTTATGGAGACCGCCCGTAAGGTGCATGTGGCCTTACCCCTTAGACTGCTGACAGAATTAGAACATATTGGAGTTCTGGACTGATATGTCAGTTCACGGCCCTGCAAGGGTTAATATCAGCTGTCACCAGATTATTAATTTTGAGGCATTGGCTTGATCCCACTCTCCCCACTTGGTCTAAATGGATAGGAGAAATTCTTTCTTCCTTAAATATACAGAAATCCATAGCTAGTTTTTATAAATCATTACGTGCATACAGGTCCAAGTGGGAGACCCTACACACTTTGCTTTCCTTACCATCTAGCTACATGACTCCACTTATATTGCTAAGACTGAAGGTTTGGGGGGTTGTAGGTGAGGAGGGAGGGGCATGTTTTATTTTTGAGTATGGTGAGGGGGGATGGGGAAGATTTAGATGTATACTAAATTGTGTTTTTTCCTTACATTTCATTTTTAATGGAAGGGCTTTAAGCCTGAGGTTCGATGGGTACATAGAAACATAGAAACATAGAATTTGACGGCAGATAAGGCCGCTTGGCCCACCCAGTCTGCCCATTTTCCTACCTACTGGATAAGCTGCAGATCCTAGTTAACCAGCAGCCTACTTCTTCCTACCCCAACCCCCCCAGAATTGCCTTATGACTGTCCCATGCATGCTTGAATTCCACCACTGATTTTGACTCCACAACCTCCTCCGGAAGGCCATTCCATGCATCCACAACCCTCTCTGTGAAAAAATACTTCCTTAAATTACCTCTGAGCCGCCCATCCCCATCTTCAAATTGTGCCCTCTTGTTCTTGCACACCTCTTTTTTTGATAGATGCTACCCTCTTGGACTTTGTTGATTCCCTTGAGGTACTTGAAAGTTTCTATCTGTCCCCTCTCCCTCCTTTCCTCGAGGCTATACATATTAAGCTCCTTAAGTCTCTCTTCATCGTCCTCTGGTGCAGACCCTGCACCATTTTAGATGCCTCCTCTGGACAGCTTCCATCCTGTCTATGTCTTTCAGAGATTGGGTCTCCAGAACTGCACACAGTACTCCAGATGGGGTCTCACCAGCTGTCTGTACAGAGGGATAATAACTTCCTGTTTTCTACTGGTGATGCCTCTCCCATGCATCCCAGTATCCCCAACCCTCCTTGCTGCCTTCTCACATTGCTTGCCCACCTTAGGTCATCTGATATGACTACCCCAGGTCCCTTTCCATTTTTGTTGTTGTTAGTATCTCACCCCCCATTGTGTACTCTTCCTGGGTTTTGTTTCCAGGTGCATTACCTTGCACTTCTTAGCATTGAATCTAAGCTGCCATACATTTGACCATTCCTCTAACCTTGCCAAGTCCCTTCTCATCCTTTCCACCCCACCCTGTGCATCAACTCTGTTGCAGATCTTAGTGTCATCTGCAAAGAGACATACTTTTCCTTCAGTCCTTCTGCAATGTAAACTTATAAAGACATTGAAGAGGACTGGTCCTAATACTGAACCTCGCGGTACCCGCTAGTAACCCTCCTTTCTTCTGAGAGGACTCATTTACTATTACTCTCTGTGTTCTATTCTCCAGCCAATTCTTTACCCAGGCTGTCATCTTGGGACCCACTCCCAGGCTGGCTAACTTATATATTAATCTTTTGTGGGACTGTGTCAAATGCCTTGTTAAAGTCTGGTGAGGCCATGTCCACAGCCCTCCTGATCTACTACTTTGGTCACCCAGTCAAAGAAATCTATCAGATTCAGTCTGGCATGACCTTCCGCTGTGAATCCATGCTGCCTAGGGTCCTGTGCCCTTCTGGCCTCTAGATACGTGACAATTCTTTCCTTTAGAAGTGATTCCATCATTTTCCCTATCATTGAGGTTAAACTAACAGGTCTATAGTTTCCTGCTTCTGCCTTGCTCCCACTTTTGTGAGGGAATCACATCTGCCCTCCTCCAGTCCTCGGGTGCCACCCCATCCTCCCATGATTTGTTAAAGAGGGTAGTCAGTGGTGTCACTAGTTCTACCCCTTCGTTCTTTAGAATTCTGGGATGAATCCCATCAGGCCCCATTGCTTTGTCACCTTCAGTTTTAAGAGTTCTTTCAGAACCCTTTCTTCTGTAAATGGGCTGGTATCAACTTCTGTATCCAGAGTGTTACTACTGTTTGTTTTATGTACCTCCCCTCTTCCTTTGTAAATACTGAGCAAAAATATTTATTTAGTATCTCTGCCTTTTCACATTCTCCTCTGCCCACCCTCCCTCCCCTTTATAGCCTCACTATCCCTCCTTGGTCTTCCCTTTGCTCCTGATGTACCTATAAATGGTTTTATTCCCTTTCTTAACTGAGTTGGCTATCTTTCCTCAGTTTGGGCCTTTGCTGTTCTGACTGCCTTCCCAGCCTCCTTTTGCTTTAACTGATACAGTTCTCTGTCCTGCTCCTGCTGCAATTCCTTGTACTTCCTGAATGCTTTCTTTTCTCTTGAACCTTCACTGCCACTTCCTTTGAGAACCATAGTGGTTTCTTACATCGTCTTGTTTTGTTTATTGCTTCACACAAAGGCTCGTTACCTCTGTGATGGCAGTTTTATTATTCCCATTGTTCTTCCACCTCCTTCCGCCCATTTGCTAGTGCATTCCTTAAGCACTCACTGTTTTGTCAAAGTCAGCCTCCTAAAGTCCAGACTTTTGTCTTTGTATGGCTTGACTCTATTGCTGTGTTTATTGTGAACCATACTGTTCGATGGTCGCTAGTTCCCAGATGGCTACCCACTTCTACATCTGTGATCCTCTCTCCATCTCCATTTGAGAGTATCAAGTCTAATATTGCTCCCTCTCGAGTGGGCTCCAGTACTAGTTGTCTAAGGCATGCCCCTGTAGGGCATCTAGAATAACTGTACTCTTCAGTAGCAGCTGCAACTGCGCTCCAGTTAACATCTGGCATATTCAGATCACCCATCAGCAATATCTCCCTTTTTCTGCCATTCTAAGTATTTTCTATCATTTCCTTGTCCATTTCTCCCCTGAGAGGGTCTGTATACAACCCTGTGCAGATTGTGGTGCCATTGCCTGTCTCCAAATTTACCCACAGTGCTTCTTCTCCTCCCTGTTTACCCTTTTGTTCTGTTGCTTTTATTCCTTCCTTATGTAAGAACTACTCCTCCTCCTTTTACCCTCCCTGTCCCTCCTGTAGATAGTGTATCCTGGTATGTTTCACGTCCCAGTCATGGTTTTGTGTACCATGTTTCTGTGACTGCCACGATATCCAGATGTTCCTCCTCCATCAAGACCACTAATTCAGGAAGCTTGTTACCTAGACTACGGGCATTGGTACTCATTGCTCTCCATTTTTGATGGCCTTACCTTCTGTTGCAGCATCCTCCACTGACCGTTCTACCTTGGTCTTTTTCTCATTTAGTACCCTGTTTTGTAGGGAGAGGCTGGGATTTTTCTGCTGCTTGTCAGTGCCTCCCCCATTGACTAGTTTAAAAGCTTGCCAATGAAGCATTTAAACCGATTGCTCAAAAGACTTGTTCCCTTCCTGGACAGATGCAGACCATCCTGCCAGTATAGGCTGGGTAGAGCAACAACGTCACTCACCCATCGGGCTTAAAGGTCACACATCCTGGGCCTCACCAGGATTCATTTTTTTCATTGCGAGGATTCATTTTTTTTTTGCAGCCGAAGGCCATGTTGGCCACCAGGTCGGCTACGGCTTCTCCTACTCCATTTCTCTCCTGCTGTGACCTCCAGCTGCTCCCACTCACCGGCTCGCTCATCTCCTCTGTACACCCTCGTTGCCACTTCATGTTTCATTTTGTATTCCTGCGCTCTGCCCACACTTCCGAGTTTGCCTTGCCTTGACCTGCCTGGCTCGGACCCTCAACTGGACCTTTTCAGTGACACC
>CM057449.1:419027500-419047500 GCA_016271365.2 Neoceratodus forsteri | reverse complement strand
CAGTAAAGGGCAACTCCACCAGAGAAGTAGCAGCCTCTTTTGCCCTCTTAAAGAATGTGTCTGCAGCAGACATATGCGCAGCAGCCACTTGGAGTTCAGTCCACACATTTATTAAGCATTAGTCTGGACATTGCTTCTAGGCGCAGGACCGGCTTCGGCCTTGCAGTCCTGCTGGGCCTTCTCTTCTGACAGACTGTCTTTATTTATGTTTCCTCCACCCTGCATGTAAGGGACAGTGTACTGCTTGGGACTCAGTTCTACTTGTACTAACTGCTGCAAGAGCTCCATCTTGAAGTAAGATTGTACAGTTACGCAAGAACTTACCGTAACAGTAGATCTTTGAGAGGAGCTCTTGCAGCAGGTGCCGTTTCCCACCCGCCTTCCCCTCAAGGGATTCTTTCTGCATACGCAGCAAACATCTGTCTCCTAGGCCACAGGAGGATCCTCAGTTTCTCTTTCCAAATCTTCATTTGTGCTGGAGTCTCCAGCAGGAGAACTGAGGGACACTGGAGGACCACCTCCTGTATACCACATGGGACGTCGTGGGCGATTCCCAGCTGTATACTGCTAGCTAGAAATTTTCCGTGGGATCCTGCCGCCTGCCGAATTCAGTCCTACTTGTGTTACCTGCTGCAAGAGCTCCTCTCGAAAATCTGCTGATCTTCCTGGACATAGTTTCCACCACTCATTCACTAATGGGAGTTCGCCGGATGCACTAGGACTCAGCGGAGCAAACTTTTCAGGAGAGCGGCACCAGAGATGGAGCCGCAAGGCTAGCACACCACGAGCCCGGCTTGTCACGGTAATGTCTGTGTCGACCCTCCAACCACCTCAGTTCCTTTTTTCCCGCTGAGTGCATGTCACTTGTCCGCCGGAGTTAAACTTCACTAGCAGCTTAGTTCAGTTTATTGTTTAGTAGATTATCTCGAATCAGTACCAATTATATTAATTCTAACTTGTACAAGAGAAGTATTCAGCCCTCCATTGATGGAGTCGACCATGAGTGGGTCAGGTGACGGTAGGGAGACTTCGTATGAAAGCTGTTCAGTCGGCCGGGTCCGGTCCACCACCCTCCCTGGGGGATCTGACAACAGACGGTCCAGTGCTCAGGGAGACGGGCGGTCCCCCGGAAAGCATAAAAGGAAACTGTCCCACTCTCGGCACCGTTCGGCCTAGAGTTCTTTTTCGACACGTAGGTCGAAGAAGAAACTGCATCACTCGAGGTTGCCCTTTTGTACGTCTGCACATAGACGGTCGGTTATTAGGGCCAAGTGCCGGTCTCCACCTCTGTCGGAGTCGCCGGTTTATGTCTCTGGTGGCCGACCTCCTCAACACCGGAGCTCCTCTCTGCCTATTGGAGGAGCTTCTGATGAGCAGTTTCACCAGTGGGATGCTCTTATGGAGCAGTAGGCTCGGAGGTTGGTCCAGTTGCCTGAGCCGATCAGTACGACACCAGGGCCTTCTGGCCGTTCGGTTTCAGAGGGATGGGTAGGGTGGTTGGGCCTTCCTAGTCACACGGTGCCTTCTTGATGCGTCGACTCTGCACTCTGGTGCTTATCCCTCACATGGCTGCAGCGCGGGGTCCACATCGATGCCTCTATCTCCTGCCATTTTCCCTCTTTTAGCTTCAAATCGCGGTTTCAGACCTGTGACACTCTTGGCACCGTTCCGGCGACACCACGGGCTCATTACGTGGTACGTAGAACTCTGTCTGCGATGCGCGATACCAGGGCTCTGTTAGCGCAGTTTCTGATGGCTTCTTCCTTGTTCTTGGTGCCGGGGATTGCTGCGGCGCCGTCCAGTCTTCAGGGGTTCTCAACTCCGATTCTTTCTTCTTCTGTTCTTCCTCCTGATTTTCACTGCTTTCCTGTCCATACAGTCCCCCCTGGACTGTAAGGAGATGATTTTGAGCCTGATCCAGATCTTCGCCTATGTGATGATGTTGATGACACTGCCCTGGGGGAAGGGATGAGTCCTTCTGCAGAGCCTGTGGTTGAAGACCTTTCCTTTAAGTCTGTGCTCAAAAATTTTACTTCTACTCTTTCTCTCCAGACTACAGAAATCGATCCTGGGAAGCTTTTGCAACTCCAATATCTTCATGTCCCGGAGATCCCTATGGATTTAACACCTCCGATACAGCCCTCTTTCGAGACACTCTCACAGATGGTGTGGAACAATCTGGCTCTCATTCCTTCCATGGCCAAGTTCATAGATGGGAAGTATGCCCCTTCCAAGGATCGCCCATTTGGCCTCCACAAGCCTTTGCTGATGCCATTGTAGTCTTGGCAGAGAATGATAAGGCTGTCCTTCCTCAGGGATCTACAGCTCGGCCTATGAACAAAGAATCTCGCAAGATAGACACCTTATGTAAGAGAGTCTTTGCTGCCTCAGCCCTAGGTATATGCATTGCCAGCTACCAGGGCTATTTTTCTCAATATGAGTATGTACTTTGGCATTCCCTCAAAGAAATGGTAGAAGCTCTGCCCGAATCGGAAGTTAACTCAGAGCTGCTTCACACCATAACTAGGCGTATCGAATCCAGTAACCAACAGGTTAAAGCTGCAGTGGACGCCTACGATACCGCCTCCCGGGCGGCTGGCATCTGCACCTACCGCCACTCTTGGCTGCGTACCTCAGGCTTCACGAATGACGCCCAGCAGCAGGTCATGGCCTTACCCTTTGACGGTATGCATCTATTTGGGCCTCAGGTGGAGCAAGCTCTGGAGGCCACACAGAAGACTAGGTCTGCCATCAAGATGGCTAGACCTGCACCCACCCCCTCCCGTGGGAGGTGCGAACAAGCATCAGTTTCACAACCATCAGTCCTTTTGGGGCAGAGGAGGTTTTAACAAAAACCACAACCCTCAGCCACAAAAGAAAGCACAGCAGAAGGCACAAGGGCCCAAAGTGCCCAGTGCCACCTTCTAAGTTTCTGGCCCAGGTACCACCTCAGCTGTCGAGGGGACTCCTCCTCAGCGGTGGGAGGACGTCTGACTCAGTTCTGCAGTTGGTGGAAATCTATAAAATCAGACAAATGGGTCCTCCAGATAATCCGCGAAGTATTCTCTCAATCTTTGAAACCCCTCGGATCATCTCCCAAGCGACAGCCCAGGTTGTCTGCAGTACAATCAGACCTTCTTGCTTCCGAGGTACAAGGCCTTCTGAACAACAGGGCAGTAGAAATGGTTCCACTGGATCAACGAAACACAGGTTTCTACTCCCATTACTTTCTGGTCCCGAAGAAAACCAGCGGCATGCGCCCCATTCTGGATCTCAGAAAGCTAAACAAGTTCCTTCACAAGGAGAAGTTCAAGATATCTTCACTAGGTACCCTGCTACCTTTGCTTCATCGACACGATTAGCTAGCTTCCCTGGACATGCAGGATGCCTACCAACACATTCTCATACACCCAAAGCACCACAGATACCTAAGGTTGGTGGCATTGGATCAACACTATCAGTTCAGAGTCCTGCCCTTTGGGCTATCCCTAAGCGCCAGCTTTACGAAGTGTGTCGTTGGGCGTCCCGTAGAGTCGACCAGAAATGCTATGTCTTCAAATGGAAGAGGTTTTCCATTTGGTGTCAGGGAAGGGCTTGGACCCTCGACTGCCCTTGGCAGAAGCATTCTGGACTACCTGGTCTTTTCTCAGCAAGGGCTTTAGTCGACCACCCTTAAGGTGCACCTGGCAGCCATATCTGCTTACGGTGCGGGCGGCAAGCAGATGGTAGCTCACAGGAGAAGGTGGTCGGGCAAAGGTCTTGACCACATTCCCTTCGGTCACGAGAACCTCCACCTCCGTGGGATCTACTGCTGGTATTGGCCAAGCTCATGGGCAAGCCATTCAGACAACAGTGCACAGGTGTGATCTTTCACACCTGTCGTGGAAGACCGCCTTCTTGGTGGCTATCCGTCCAGCCAGAAGGATGGGAGAGCTCCAGGCTTTCCATCGAGCCTCCTACCTGGTCTTCCACAGGGACAAGGTTGTCCTGCGCCCCATCGAAATTCCTTCCGAAGGTGGTGTCAAGTTTCACCTTAACCAGGTGTTGACTCTGCGGTGTTCTACCCCAATCACACCTGGAGGCAGAGTATAGGCTCCATACTTTGGACCCTAGAAGAGCGCTCGCTTATTATAAGGAGCGGACGGCTGAAGTTCGGGGAGAGGTTCGCCAGCTGTTTGTCACCTACGCTGAAGCCGCACCTGGCAGACCTGCAGCAAAGTGGACGATAGGCAGGTGGATCACTTCCTGCATAGAGCTCTGCTGCAGGTTGGCGGGCATGGAGCCTCCCAGAGGGATAAGAGCTCATTCTACCCACCATACCGCTGCATCGGTAGCTGCTTCCAGGGACGTCCCTATCAAGGATATCTGCAGGGCTGCTACCTGGAAGTCTGCACATACCTTTATTACCCACTACCACATTGACCTCGAGTCATGCCGGGATGCTGGTTTTGGGGCCTCAGTTCTCCAATCTCTCTTTCCCAAGTAAGTATTGGGGGTGTGCCTTGCCTCCCTCCTCCCGGAGAACTGCTAGGAGTCTGCCAGAGAGTGTGGATGAACAACATATCCATGTCCCTAGAAATACAGGTTACTCACCTGTAACGGGAGTTCTAGGAATGGTATGTATTGTTCATCCTACCATTCCGACCTCGGCTTGATGCACAACCTGAGCTTGCAGCGGGCCAGATCTGGCATCATGGGGCGGAGCAGAGAGTTTTACCACCCGGGTGGGTGGGAGGAGCCAGCTTGAAGACCTTCCGGCAAGAATTAAAGCGGCAAGGATACCTGCCAGAGTGTGGATGAACAACATATACCATTCCTAGAACTCCTGTTACAGGTGAGTAACCTGTATATCCGTAACCCCACCCCACCTTGGGATTTGAATTTTGTTATTGAGAAGCTTACGCCCCCCACCCCCCGTGACTTGCGCCATCTCTCTCGGAAGGCGCTATTTTTGGTTGCCATTACTTCTGCTCTAAGGATTTTCGAGCTTCAGGCCCTGATATGTAAGGAGCCTTATTTGATTTTTCATAAAGACCAGGTGGTCTTACGAACCAATCCTAAGTTTCTTCCCAAGGTGGTTTTAGAGTTCACTCTCAGTCGGACAGTTGAACTTCCGGTGTATTACCCTAACCATTCTAACAAAGGCGAGGCTCTTCCTCGTTCGCTAGATGTACACAGAATCCTGCGTTGTTACTTCCACAGGACTAAAAGCTCCACAGAGACCGATCAGCTTTTCGTTTCATTTGCCCCCAAATTTGTGGGTTCAGTGGTGTCTAAGCAATGTCTATCCAAATGGCTCGCAAACTGCATTCGCTTCTGTCAGAAGTATGACAAACCTCTGCCGGGGGAGGTCAGAGGTCATTCCACTCGAGGAATGGCGGCATCCACAGCCTTCTTGAGGAATGTATCTGCAGTGGAGATTTGTGTAGCAGCTACCTGGAGTTCAGGCCATACCTTCACGAAGCATTACAGTCTGGACATTGCCTCTAGGCGTAGGGCCGGGTTTGGCCTAGCTGTTTTGCAGGGCCTGTTGTCCTAAGGCCACTCCAGTTCTGTTCTTTCAGTTGCTCCTCCTCCTCCGTGACTCTCTTGGCCTCTTCATGAGTGACTGCTTGGATTCAGTCCTGTCTGTTGTGACCTACTGCAGGAACCCTCTCCAGAAGTAGGATAGTACAGTTACATAAGAACTTACCATAACATTAGATTGGAGAAGTTACTGCAGTAGGTCACATTTTCCTCCCACCTTCCCCAGTGTTTGCATTTCCTTTAGCATTTTTGTAACTGGGCTCCAGGATTCCATCCTTTCTCCTGTCTCCTCTTACTTGGATCTCAGGCGGAGAACTGGAGGTCGGGCATGGGGACCGCCCACTATATAGGATCATGCTGACATCAGTCGCATGACGTTGGTGGTGGTCCCCAACCAGGCATTGCTGGAAAAGTTTGTCGTGGGCGGTCCTGACGCCAGAGGGCAGTCCATTCGTTATGACCCACTGCAGGAACCTCTCAAGATCTACTGTTATGGTAAGTTCTTATGTAACTGTGCTTTCCACCCCAGCAATCGAACCACTGTTTTCCAAACCTGTCTGGTATATAAAATTGGACAAGTGGCCTGATTTGGTTCCGGTAAAGGGTCTGTTAAGGCTGTAGCCAAAGGAAAATTACCTATTATGACTTCTTCAATATCCACCCACAACAGGACATGTTCTTGATCGAAATGAAGCCAATGCAAAGCTTGTTGAAAACCATTCCAAAGTCAGGGCTGTTCCACCCACCTATTGTTGTAAGGACCTGTAATGTTTTCCTCCCAAAATGAGGTACTTTACCCTCCCAAATAAAATTAAAAAAATAGCTTATCTGTTTTATTCCATAAGCCAGAAGTAATTTGCATAGCTAAATTACTTAAACAACAAAAAAGTTTAGGCAAGGCCATCATTTTAATAGCAGCAATCTTACCGGAGAGAGATAAGTGAAGCTTGGCCCATCTATTCATGCCCACTGTTAAACCAATGAATACATTTTGTATATTCTTATTACACATTTCCTGCAAATCAGCTGAAATGTACATCCCCAAATAAATTCCATTAGGTGCCCATTTTAATTTTTGTGGTCTCATTAATGCCCAGTTAGGGTCAGCCTTGTTAAGTGGTAGAATTTTAGTTTGACCAGATCCAGAACAAATGGTTTGATACCTTTTATTGGACCAACAAGGATGTCACAAAAACAAAATAGCTTTAGCTGACCAGCAAGTTTTAGACCAGTTGATCTTTAAACTCAATTGCCCCAAAGAGTCAAGAACATCCCAAGCAATAGGTAAGGATGATCTTACTTCGAGAGGAAGCTCTTGCAGCAGTTAACACATACAGGACTGACGCCACCTGGTGGCAGATCGCAGCAGTTCTTTTCTCCGGCAGTACCGACATGGGACCGCCCATCCGACGTCAGCTCCACCCCCAACATCACCCAGTATAAAGGCAGGAGGTGGCCCCCACGTGCTCCAGTTCTTTCTCGCCGTGGCAACGCATTAGCTCTTCGCTCTAACCAGTTCCTCAGCTTTAGAACCAGTATTTCTGTCTCACTTCAGTGATTCTTTGTATGTCCTCTCCACTGACCGGGCACCGTAATAAGTGCTCTTGTGAGAAGCAGATGCCTTCAAAGGATGGACGTTTGGCTTGCCTCTTTTGCCTGGGCCCAGACCACAACACCAGCGCCTGTACCCGTTGCCAGGCCTTCAACAGCCGGACCAGGATTTGGAGACGTTAGTCTCCCAAGGCTTACCTAGCCCAACAACATTTGGCACAGATGCAGCAAGAGAC
Source organism: Neoceratodus forsteri (assembly GCA_016271365.2). Lineage (NCBI taxonomy): Eukaryota > Metazoa > Chordata > Ceratodontiformes > Ceratodontidae > Neoceratodus > Neoceratodus forsteri. The sequence goes on along the minus strand of CM057449.1, from coordinate 419,040,187 downwards.
GTCCTCCGGGAGGGAATATCATTTTCCCCTCTCAACCCAAGAAACGTAGGAGAAGCACCACCACCGGGATCGCTCGCCATCCAAACCCAGGTCTTCCAGCTCCCAGTCCACTGGTCATTACAGCTACTCCAGTCGTGAGGCCTGGCTTACCTCTCTTTAGCTTCCCTCCTCAGCTTCTCGCGTCAAAGGGACTTCTCTTCAGCCTATCAAGATCAGGCCCCCAGACTCCGGTTCCGCAGCAGCTAAAGGGCCCTCGGACACTGGTTCTGCAGCAGCAAAAAGGCCCTCTGACTCTGGCTCCTCGGTGCCCAAGAGGGCCCTCTGATGCTGGCTCCGCAGTGGCAAAGGGTAAGTTCTCCTCCCGATCGGCCTCGGTCGATCCCTGGGAGTCCAAGCAGACAGCAGGGCACTCTTCTACCAGGGCTTCATCCCTGCTGCCGAAGCATAAAGCCGATCAAGCTCCGGCTCATGGATTCCGACCGACTCCCTCAGACAATCCCCACAAGTCTTCTAATTAAACCAGCCAAGGCCTCTTCACGCTCTGACCATCCCCATCCTTCTCCTGTCAAGGGGCGTCTGTCAGATAGGGCCTCTGGCCGCCGGGCGGCCTTCTGTTCCACCAGCGCCAGATGAGCCGCCCACCATACCACGGCCGTCATCTGTTCACCCGACACTGGAACCAGACGACGGTACCACAGAGGCACCACAGATGTCGCCCATTAGACCCACGCCAGATTCAACTGATGCTGGTTTAGGAGAAGGCTTAATGACGCCGCCTCCAAAACCTGAGTCACCAAGGCTGGGCATGTCTCAAGTTAAAGAACTTTTCACCTATTGGTGGGATACTGTTAAGCAGGATTTGGTGTCTGCTCCTGCTCCTTCTCCTAAGCCTCCTCCTGCCACCTCTGAGCCAGTTGTTCAGGTCACCCTGTTCCATCTGGGAATGAGGAGGATAAAACCCACACTAGCCCCAGGAAGCACAAAACTAAGCGCAAGAGGACCAGATCTCCTTCCTCCTCCTGCTCCTTCACCCAGAAGACCCAGACATAGGAAGAGGAGACAACGTTCCACCTTCTCTTCAGAGGTCTACGGAGAATCAGAGCCTTCATACTTGGATTCTGATCCTGGTTAAGCTCAGGTGTGCAGAGTACCAACCAAAGTCTCCGCCCGATCCCCAGCTTTATGGATGTCATGAGGCACATCCGGGAAAACATTGGATGGGATACAGAGGCTCTGGACCCCGAACGCTTGCGTCTGGCAAAGTATTTGCGCCAGAAGGACTCCAAGCCGGTGGTTATCCCCCCCATTAGTGGATACCTTCCAAGATGTCACCCTTGCCACTTGGAAGCATCCACACGCTTTCTCTGCAGCACAGAGAAAGGCAAATCGTTTGTACCGAGCCACCAAGGACCACTCTTACTTAGCCGAACATCCCACAGCTGATTCCATGGTTGTATCTGTTGCACATGATCGTTCGCAGAGGCCGAAGCACCTAAGTACCCAGCCACCAGACAGGGAGTCTAAGCAGCTAGATTCTTTAGGGCGTAGGGTGTACTCGTCTGCCACCTGCAGCATACAGAACCTCAGTTCTTTGACTCACATGGTCCAGTTCCAGAACGCCCTTTGGGACCAAGGACTGGACATCCTGCAAGGCATGCCCGACTGCCCTTAAAAGATGGAGCTAGCAAAGCTTTTGCAGACGGGCTCGGATGTGGGTACTCGCATCCTCTGAGCAGCGTATGACTCCGTAGACACCTCAGCGAGGGCAGCTTTAACCGAAATTTGTCTTCAGCACCATTCCTGGCTCCGGGTCTCAGAGGCTGTATGCTCTTCGGTGAAGACACAGAGAAGGTCATTGTTAAACTGCAGGACTCCAGAAAGGCCGTCTGTTCTGTGCAGTCTATGTACTACCCAAAACAGGAGTGTTTTCGCCGGCCCCGTTTTCATGGCAGAGTGGGACATCAGCATCCCCGTGTTCAATCTCGCACGCAGTGAGGAGGTTTTGGTCGAAGAGGTGGGTCCAGAGGTGCTGCCTCACCTCCCTAGACAGGTTAGACCTTCTGCCGCCACCATCCCTCCTCTCCTTCAACCTGACTATCTGAGCAACCCCTTCTCCCAGACCTGTCACCAGGAGAGCCGTGGGAGGTAATTTTTCTCTTTACACCCAGTCCTGGAGAGAAGTGACCTCCTACCAGTGGGTCATCGACCTCGTGGAGTTAAGGCACTCCATAGAGTTAGAGTCTTTACCCCTGGACATACCACCGCCCCCATCTCACTACCCGAGAGACCACAGGGCTCCTATCAGACAGGAAATCCAGTCTCTCCTGGCCAAGGATGCCATAGAATGCGTCCTGGAGGCAGAGATAGACTCTGGTTTTTACTCCTGCGTCTTTCTGGTTCCCAAGAGGTCTGGGGACCGAAGGCCCATCCTGGATCTCAGCGACCTCAACTGGTGGGTCTCCTATCGGAGATTCTGCATGATGTCTCTTCCAAATCTCCTCCCCTTCCTTGCGGTCGGTGATTGGAAGGCGTCCATGGACATACAGGATGCACATCTGCATATTCCCATCTGCCAAAATAATCGGAGATTCCTGACATTCAGGTTTGAAGGTCGGTCCTGCCAGTTCAAGGTCCTTCTTTTCGGCCTTTCCTCTTCCCCAGGGTCTTCACAAAATGCCTTGCCATCATCGCAGTGGCACTGTGCAGAAACTGACATTTCTTGTTCCCCTATCTAGGCGATTGGCTTCTGCTGGCTTCGTCCAGATCTAGTCTCTCGGAGACCATCCTGGACACACTCTCCCTCTGTCGACGCCTGGGGATCACAATGAACCCAGAAAAGTCACAGCTTCTTCCCTCCCAGCTCTACAATTTATAGGAGCCCTACTGGATACCTCCTTGGGGAAGGTCTTCCACCTTCCGCACAGAGCGTCTCAGGGCACAGCATTCCAAACTTGTTCATCTGTCATCCCCACCAGATCCATCCTTCAGCTTCTGGGACACATAGCGGCCACCATAGTCTTGGTCCCCTTCGCCAGGCTGCGCATGTGCACCATTCAGTGGACGCTTCGCGTCCAGTGGGACCACTTGGATTTGCTCATTCGGATCACAGAACCAATTCATCGGGAACTCCGCTGGTGGAGGTCCCCTCAGAATCTGTGCAGAGGTCTCCCATTCCAGCCAGATACACCTACCCAGACTCTCACTACAGATGCATCTGGGACAGGTTGGGGGGCTCTTCTGGGGAGTCACAGGACTCGAGGACTGTGGTCCCCGTTAGAGGAGAACCTGCATATCAATGTGCTTGAGCTAAGAGCTGTCCAGTACTCTCCTCTCCAGGCACTGACTCTATTCCTACTGCCTGGTCACCTTTGAGTTCAGACTGACAACACCACTGTGTTCAACGCCAACAAGCAGGAGGCACACACTCTTACCCCTTTGTCGGGAAGCCATGAGTGTATGGGATTGGACGATGGAGCATCAGCTCAGTCTTCGCAGTCCATGTTCCAGGTTCTCTGAATGTGGTTGCAGGACGCCTCAGCCGGGCTACATCATTAACTCACAAGTGGTCCCAGTCGGTAGCAGACACCCTGTTCGCCAGATGGGGATGCCAGAGTTGGACCTTTGCGTCTCAATGCAACAGCAAAACTGCCCAATTTCTACTTGTTCAGTCCCAAGCCTGGAGGTTTTTGGCAAGATGCATTGTCCCTATCCTGGAAAGGGAGGTTCCTTTATGCATTTCCTCCTTTTCCCCCTCTTGCAGCGGGTTCTACTCAAAGCCCAATTGGAGAAGGGTGGTCATGATCCTGGTAGCCCCTCTGTGGCCCAGACAGATTTGGTTCCCACTGCTCAGTCGTCTGACAGTGGAGCCACCGTGGCCCCTTCCACTCTCAGGTCTGCTACTCTCTCAGCAACAGGGAGCTTTGGTCCATCCCAACTTACGCTCACTCCACCTGCATGCTTGGCTCCTCAGGACCTAGCAAAGCTTAGATTTGGAGTATCGGACAAAGTGGCTCAAATCTTGGTTGAGGCGCGGAAGCCCACTACCAGGGCCACTTACACCATGAAATGGAAACGCTTTTGTCTATGGGCCACAACCAGGAGATTGGACCCTCTTGTCTGTCCGGTCAATTCTATCTTAAAATACCTGTTATTCTTTTCGGAGTAAGGTCTCAGTTACTCCTCCATAAAAGTACACCTGGGTGCTGTTTCTGCCTATCGTCACAAGACAGTGGCTCAATTGGAGGTAGTTAAAACCTTCCTTAAGGGAATCCTGCATCTCTGTCCCCCTGTTTGGGATCCTGTTCCTCCTAGGGACTTAATGGAAAGGCCTACACTTCCCCCATTTGAACCGGCCATGAGTTGTAAGCTTCGTTACCTCTCCTGGAAGACGTTGCTTTTGGTAGCAGTCACCTCTGCTAGACGCATTTCTGAGCTTCATGCTTTGATGTGTAGAGAACCTTATCTGATTTTTCGTAAGGATAGGGTGGATCTCTGCACCAATCCAAAATTCCTTCCTAAGGTAGTCTCGGAGCTTACTCTTAATCAGTCGGTTCAGCTTCCGGTTTATTACCCGGAACACTCCAACAGGGGTGAGGCACTTCTGCACACCTTAGATGTGCATAGAGCTTTGCGCTGTTACCTGTCCAGAACTAAGGAGGCCAGGCAATCAGATCAGCTTTTTGTGTCCTTCGTGCTCGGGTCCTTGGGGTGCCCGTTTACCAAACAAACGCTTTCGTGTTGGTTGGTCAACTGCATATCCTTGTGTTATGAGAAGGGTGAGAAAACCCTTCTAGGTGCGGTCAGGGCGCATTCCACCAGAGCGGTTGCGGCTTCTTTTGCAGCACTTGAGCGTGTCGGCAGCTGACATTTGTGCTGCTGCCACTTGGCACTCAGTTCACACGTTCATCAGGCACTACAGCCTGGATATAGTTTCCAGACGTCGAGCAGGTTTTGGCCTTGCGGTTCTCCAGGGCCTTATCTCATGAGAGGTCTCTCTCCCGATGTGCATCTGCCTCTCCTTTCCCCCTCCCAAGGGTTGTCTTAAGCTTTATACTGCTTGGCAGCGTGTCTGTATATTTACTTCCTCTTCCCATGGGTTGTCTTTAGTTTTTTACTGCTTGGGAATCAGTCCTATATGTGTTACCTGCTGCAAGAGCATCCTCTCGAAGTAAGATGGTTCAGTTACGTACGAACTTACCGTAACAGTAGATCTTGAGAAGCTCTGCAGCAGGTCGATTTTCCCCTCTCCTTCCCCCGGACTAAGTCTCTGCTCTGATCCAGCTTTCATTCTTTCAGTTGTGGGCTTTGTGTTTGCCCTTGTTTGTTCTGTGGACTTTGTTTGATCCACAGCTGTTCGTTTTTGGCCTGTCAATGGCGTACAAGGACTGGAGCACGTGGGGACCACCTCCTGCCTTTATACTGGGTGACGTCGGGGGGGGGGTGGAGCCGACGTCGGTTGGACAGTCCCACGTCGATACTGCTGGAGAAAAGAATTGCCGAGATCTGCCGCCAGGTGGCGTCGGTCCTATATGTGTTACCTGTTGCAAGAGCTTCTCTCGAAGATCTACTGTTATGGTAAGTTCTTGCGTAACTGTACTTTTCTGCCTGATGTATAGTCGGGCGCAGATCGTCTGGGTAGAGCAGGGTCGAAAAGAATTGGTTCCCCGCCCAGACACCATGTATCTCCTGATGTTGGCGTAGAACGGAGTTTAGTGGTGTCATAGCAATTAAAAATAGAAGGGGACTCTGAGCATCCATGTCTTGTTCCCTGAAACGAGGAAAGAGTCTGATAAAACCCCATTAACCAGCACTCTTGCTTTGGGGGAGGAATACAAACTATGAACCCATACAGTAATTGAAAAGTTGGGTCAATGCCCATCTCTGAGAGAACAATTTATTTATTTTATTTAGTTTTTGTTAACCAGGCACTAGACAAATTCTGCCCATTTTGGGCACACCTGGGGAGAGAATACAGATGAATGCCAACTGACTTTGAAGCAGATTAAGCTGTTGGTGGTTTTTAGTGAATGGGGAAATTTGACCTGGCCACTGGGGAAATTCCCCTACTCTTTTTGAGAAGTGCCATGGGATCTTTAACATCCACCTCAGCTACCACCAGAACAGGCAGATGGGACCTCGATTTAATGTCTCATCCGAAAGACTGCACCTCAGGAGTGCAGCATTCCCCTCACATTCCTATTCAGTAGAATCGTGTGCCGTTTTGGCATCTATGACCACCAGTGCTGCAGACTCTGTACCTCTAGTAGCTACCAGTATTATGTTTAAAACTGCACAAATATTGTTGCTGCCCTGTTGGTTTTTCATAAACCCCACCTGAGCCTTTTCTAGGCGGAGTGCAAGGATCTTACAGTCCACATTCAGCAATGAAATTGGCCTAAAATTGGAACAGATAGTTGGCTGTTTGAGTTTAGGCAGTACTGTTTTTGTGCGCTTCTTGCATCAAGGGAGGTATTCAGCCAGATTCCTGAATAGCCCTAAAGAGTCTTAAGCAGCCAAGGTGACAGAATGGGTTCCGGTCGCACCGTAGACAAGCAACTTGTTGTTCATTGTGCCTTCCTGGTGAAACATTTCAGTAAATAAAAAGCTTGATAGAAATGTAGAAATCTGAACTTGGGCCATCCGGTCTTGGGGCGTTACCTGTTGCCAAGGAACGGATCGCTGTTTGAATCTCAGACAAAGTCATATCCTCCTCCAAAAACTGAGCAGTTCCATTTGATAAATGGGACAGATTTGATTTCACAAAAGAAGTTATAATCTTCCCTGCTCAGAAAAACAGAGGAACTATATAGAGACTGGTAATATGCCTGAAAACTATTAGCCATCTGGGCTGGGTCTGTAAGAATATCATTATCTCCTGACTTTAAAAAGGGCAGCCTTACATTTTCACAGTTACAATATGGGCAAAAACCTGAGCAAGGAAAGAAGTTTACGTAAATTACTACCAGATCTTGCTTGGCTCTTATACTGTGTATACCAGTACAAACTCTCATAAGTCCTAAATAAATTTTAAAATAACCTTGCCAGCCGTAGGAAGAAGTCCACAATACTGTAGACAGCATTTTGAATGGTATATAATTTGTAAATTAGTAGTTAAATACTAGAGATTTTTGTCTCACGAATAGGAAGCATAAATGGATGCATCTCATTGATATTGTGTGTTTCATTGTATGATAGGGAACTCGCAGTTGGTCGTGGCTCTACAGCACCAGTAGGTGGGGGATCGTTCCCAAAAATTAACACAGTAGAACCTTGGGATGGCAAAGATGGAGAGGTAAGGATGAAACACCAGTACGGTATCTGTCTAGTCTAGTGTACACACTCTGTGTGTATACGTATATGTGTGTATGTATTTTTATATAAGCATGTTTCGGGATCTGGGGATAACTCTCAACCTCCCCAAATCCTCTCCTTGGCCAGGTCTGAGACTTCAGTACATTGGGGGGTGGTCTTGGACACCACCCAAGGCAAAGCTTTTCTTCCCCCAGACAGGAAAGAACACATTCAGGCACAGGCTCAACTGGTTTCATCGTCTCACCAGGTTCCAGCCAGAGCTTTTCTAAGACTGTTGGTATATATGGCGGTGGCCATTGCAACGGGTTCCCCTGGCTCACCTGCACATGAGAGTAGCCCAGTGGAACCTTCGGGTCCAGTGGGATCAGCGCACAGACTATTTGGATCTTCAGGTGTCTGTATCCAACTCAGTGCAACAGACTATGATTTGGTGGCTGAACCCCTCCAATCTCTCCAAGGGTGTCTACTTACGGTCGGAGTCACCTCGACAGATCCTGACCATGGATGCGTCGGGCTGGGGCGCACACCTGGCAGACTGCCAGACTCTGGTCCTGGTCCCCTGTGGAGCAGCATCTCCACATCAGTGTTGTGGAGATGCGGCGATCCTATATGCTGTTCAGGCCTTTCAGACTAACCTACTCCCGGTCCCTTTTTGATCCAGATGGACAATAGATCAGTGGTCTGTTACATAAACCGGGGGGGGGGGGTACCCATTCTTGCCCCCTCTGCAGGGAGGCCATGACAGTTTGGTATTGGGCCATAAAGCATCACCTGGACCTGACTGCTGTGCATGTTCCAGGCATTCAGAACACCTTGGCGAACAGCCTCAGCTGTTCCCAGTCTAAGGCACACGAATGGGAACTTCTTCACTCAGTGGTCAAAGATCTTTTCAATAGGTGGGGATGCCCAAAGCTGGATCTAGTCGCATCCCCATCCAACACAGAGCTGCCCAGTTTCTACTCGCTAAATCCAGGGTCTGGTGTTTTCTGGTGAAACGTGTTGTCCCACTCTTGGACAGGGAGGTTTCTGTATGCCTTTCCTTTACTGCAGAGGGTACTTCTCAAGTTGCCGTCAGAGGGAGCAGAGAGGATCCTAATAGTCCTTTCTAGGATCGTGGATATGTTGTTCATCCGCACTTATTGGCATGTCCCTTTCCCCTTTAAGGATTGCCAGAAGTCTTCAAGCTAGCTCCTCCCACCAACCCGGGTGGGATAACCCTTGGTTCTACCCCATGACGCCAAATCTTCCTTTCTGCTGGAAGATTCAGGTTGCCTCCTTCGTGCTCCCGCATTTAGTAGGCCATGGCTTCAAAACCTTCAGTTATTCCGAAAATTCGTCTAGTTCACATTGGCGATCGTGACTGCTCATCTTCAATTATGGAAGACAAGTCTTCCCCCGGATTTCGCCGGTGTTCATGTGGCCAGAAAAATGTTCTTTTCCGATCCCCACACCGTGTCGTCTATTGCCTGGGTGTCGACCATAACACCTTGGAAGTAGCGATTTTTTGTCTTGCATTTCACCCTAACATCCTCTGACAGTCTCGCACACCTGAAGTTGGGGAAGCTGAAAACACGGAACCCTCCGGTGAAATCAAAGGAGGCTCGGTGGGCGGTTACCGAGGGATCCGCCGAGCAATTGGAGCATGCAAGCCTTGAGGAAGCGGCAATTGTGCCCTGCCGGGACTTTCTGCGTCTTCTGGGTTACATGGCAGTGTTCACCTCCGTGGTCCGTTGGGCCCGGTGGCACATGCGCCCCCTGCAGTGGGAGCTGGCCACTCAGTGCCATGGTCATTTCGACCAGCTGATCACTGTAACCCAGAAGATGTGGGACGCTATCCAGTGGTGGATCGTCCCAGACCGGTTGCAGGAAGGGATCCCGTTTCCCTGCCCAGAGCCGACTGCCGTCCTTTTGACCGATGTCTCTCTCATGGGCTGGGGAGCCCACATGGGGACAAAGGGCCCACGGGTTCTGACCCCAAGAGTCCTGATACCACATCAAGCTGTTGGAGCTCAGAGCAGTCAGACTGGCACTGTCAACTTTCGCTTCTCAGCTCTGGAGTCAAGTGGTTAAAGTCCAGACAGACAATACCACGACCTGTACTACCTCAACAAACCGGGCGGCATGCACTCCCATCTGCGTCGCAAGGAGGCGCTCCGCATCTGGACCCTCGTCAGCCGTCTGGAGGCCGATCTCCTAACGATCCATGTGGCAGGAGCCTCAAATCATCTGGCGGATGCTCTCAGCCACTTAGGCAAGACATCACACGCGTGGTCTCTCCATCCAGAGGTAGCTTACAGTCTCTTCTCCCACTAAGACAAACCGATGGTGGACCTGTTTGCCTCCAGGGAAAACACCAAGCTAAGGCTGTTTCATGGCGCCCCGGGATGCCTTCTCGAGGCCATGTACCCCAGGCCTCTGCTACGCCTTCCATCCATTTCCCTTGATCCACAAGGTGCTCCTCAAGGTGAGTAGGGACAAGGCAAAGGTGATTCTGGTAGCCCCAGACTGGCCTTGCCAGTTCTGGTATCCAGATCTCCTCGGCCTGCAGGCCCCCGGCGCGACTCCCAGCATACCCAGACCTGATCTCTCTCAATCAGGGGAAGGTATACCATCCAGACTTTCAGTTCCTGCACCTCACAGCCTGGTACCTGAGCGGCTGGAGTTCCAGGCTTTGGGTCTTTCCGAGGATGTCCTCACCGTGGTGGAGGCATCCAGAAAGGAATCGACCAGGAAATGTTATGCCTTCAAATGGATAAGGTTTTCCATTTGGTGTCAGGGCAAGGGCCTGGACCCTCTGTCCTGTTCTGTGGCTAACATTCTCGACTACCTTTGGTCCCTGTCCAAAGGGGGTCTTCGGTCATCGACCCTTAGGGTGCACCTGGCAGACATTTCTGCTTAGCGGGTGCGGGCCAGTCAGCCGACGTTGGCGCAGGAGACGGTGGTTGGGTGCTTTTTCCAAGGCCTGGATCACATGTCCCCTCTGGTGCGTGAACCTCCACCTCAGTGGGATCTACGGCTGGTACTGGCAAAACTAATGGGCAAGCCATTCAAACCAATGCACAAGTGTGCCTTGTCACACTAGTCGTGGAATACGGCCTTCCTGGTGGCTGTCACACCTCCAGAAGGACAGGGGTGCTCTAGGCACTTTCGGTGGACTCCCCTTATCTGGTTTTCCACAGGGACAAGGTTGTTCTGTGCCCCCACCTGAAATTCCTTCCGAAGGTGGTGTCAGAGTTTCACCTTAACCCATTAGCACCATATGGCATCAGAACCATCCATTGCTTAACCTGACCAAAAATGGCGGCATCAGATAGAATGAGTTAATCAGGCATTAACTCTGCCAGTATACTACACTAATTACACCTGGGAGGCAGAGTACAGGATCCATACTTTGGACCTGAGACGAGCTCTGTCCTATTATAAGGAGAGGACGGCGGAAATTCGGGGAGAGGTTCGCCAGCTGTTTGTCACCTACACTGAAGCCGCTTCTGGCAGACCTGCAGCAGAACGGACTGTTGCAAGGTGGATTACACCTTCATAATTCTGTGCTATGAGTTGGCAGGCATGGAGCCTCCCAGAGGGATAAGAGCTCATTCTGCCTTCCATACTTCCTTCAGCGAGACCTGGCTGGGTCAAACTGTCGCTATCAGATGCAATTCAGCATGGCTGGTGGCATGCCTTCGACACTGTTATTCCATGGTGCAGGTTAAGCTGGAAGGCAGAGTGTACGCTCACTCCACTAGAGTAGTCGCAGCATCCCTGGCGGAAATCCGTAACGTGCCCATTGCAGATATTTGCAATGCGGCCAGCCTGAGCTCAGTGCATACTTCGCCAAACAGTATGCCCTGGATGTCCATGCCAGATGACATGTTTCGTTTGGCAGAACCATCCTAATGGACTTCTGTCCTAAATCTGTGAGCTCTTGGTCTCTCCTGCCGCCCCTCGGGATTATTAGCTCTGTACTCTCCCATTAGGAATAAGTGGTGGAGACTTTATGTCCAGGAAGATATGGAAATTACGTACCTACCATAATTCTTGATCTTCTTGAACGAAGTCTTCACCACTCATTCACACGCCCACACACCATCCCCCGAGCTCACCTGTCTAGTTGGTCTTCACTCCCTCAATCTTTAGGCTGTGAAGACTTCTTTCTTGACCCTTCTTATAGGGGTCTTCCAGACTATCTTATGTCCGGTTTTGGTTAGGCTATCCTTCTAGGTTACTTACGCTGCACCTCCTCGGGGGGGGGGGGTACTGAGGCGGTTGGAGGGTCATTGCCGAGATGGTCATTGTCGCACGAGCAGAGGCTCGCGGCTCCATTTCTGGCGCCTGCCCTCCTGCAAAAAAGGTTGCTCCCGCTGGGTCCTAGCACCTCCGGAGTAGATCCCATTAGTGTGAATGAGTGGTGGAGAATTCGTCCAAGCAGATCAAGAATTACGGTAGGTACGTAATTTCCATTTTCTCCATGGACTGCCACATTCTTGAGATCTGCACGTTTAAAGTTGGTAGGGCCCCGCCAACTTTCGGAGGACGGCGTCATTCAGGGGATGCCATGGTGAGAACTCTTGACCCTGCCTCTGAGTCCCCTCCCAGGTCTATACAGCTCAGTGAGGAGGAAGCCTCCTTTTCTGATTCTAGCCTTGCCATAGAGGAGGTTTCTTCTTCGGTGCCGGAGGAACAGTTCGGTTCCCTGCAGAGCCAGGTCTGGAGCATCGCTACAGCAGTCACCTCCTCGGAGGTGCAGGCTTCCTCGGTGTTGCGGCCCACTGCTGCTGGGCCCGGCACCAGCGAACCCATGGCGCCGCCAGTCTCTCCTGTCTCGGATCCCAGTGCCATTCACAGTGCCTGTGATTGGGGCAGTGTCGTGTCCCGCAGCGGCGCTGTTGGCATGGGAGCTCATGGGGTCGCTAGTCTGGTGGGTGTGGTCTCTCTTCAGAGGGATAATTCACGGTTCGATTCAGACTGGCGCTCGATTCCTCAGAGTCGGGAGCTCTTGAACACAACACCAGGTGCCCCAGTGCTTGTCTCCTGGGCATCCCGGTTCAATGGTCTCTGCAGGCCCCCACGTCGACCCCGCTGTAGGTGGCCCTGTGGTGGATAGCGGTTCCATGGATGATGGTTCCGACCTCGAGGGCTGGGGAAGCTGCCATCTCTGGTGCTGCCCTGGCTACCACGGTTGGGGGCTGCGGATTAGGGAACCCCTCAGCAATGGGCTCGATGAAGGCGGCGCAGGGGTCCATGAGGGTTGAGAGGCCAGGGTGAGCTACAGAGGCACTCTTACGGCTTCCCTGCAGGGGGAGTGGGGAGGAGTCGCAGTGCCGAGCCCCGCTTCTCCTCGCAGTCTTTAGAGGTGCCCTTAGTGGGCAGCGCTAGGGC